>PVJS01004878.1:0-66881 GCA_004027185.1 Glis glis | reverse complement strand
GAGGATCCGGGTTCGCGGCCAGCCTCAGCTCTCTCTCTCTCTCTCTCTCTCTCTCTCCACTCTCTCCCTGTCTCTCTCTCTCTCTCCCTCCCTGTCTCTCTCTCTCTCTCCCTGTCTCTCTCTTTCTCTCCCTGTCTCTCTCTCTCTACTTAGTGAGGCCCTCTGCAACTTTGTGAGATCCGGTCTCAAAATAAAGTATAAAAAATAGGGCTGGGGGCGTAGCGCAGAGGTAGAACGCCCCTGGGTTCAATTCCCGGTACCGCAAAAAAAAAAAAAAAAAGAAGGTCTCCCAGTAAGTTTTTTTTTTTTTTTTTTGGTGCTGAAGGTTGAACCCAGGGGGATTCTCCCTCCGAGCTACACCCTCAGCTCTATTTTCTTTTTTAATTTGAAACCGGGTCTTGCTAAGTTGCTGAGGGTCTCACTAAGTTGCTGAGACTGGCCATGAACCTACAATTCTCCTGTCTCAGCCTCCCAAGTACTGGGATGACAGGCACACACCACCACACCTGGCCTACCCAGTAGTTCTTAAAGGGAGTTTCTTTTTTTTGGGTGTGGTACTACTGATTGAATCCAGAGACATTCTTCATCTGGGCTACACCCCAGCCCTATTTTCTTTTCTTTTTTTTTTTTTTTAGCACTCTTTTTTTTTTTTGGCGGTACCGGGGATTGAACCCAGGGGCGTTCTACCTCCGTGCTACGCCCCCAGCCCTATTTTTTATACTTTATTTTGAAACCAGGTCTCACGAAGTTGTGGAGGGCCTCACTAAGGAAAGAGAGAGAGAGAGAGAGAGAGAGAGACAGAGAGAAACGGAGAGAGAGAGAGAGAGAGAGAGAGCGAGAGCTGAGGTTGGCCGCGAACCCGGATCCTCCGGTCTCCGCCTCCCAAAGTACTGGGATTACAAGCGTGGGCCACCATGCCCGGCCCCTATTTTATTTTCAAACAGGGTCTCACTAGGTTGATGAGAGTCTCACTACTTGCTATAGCTGTCCTTGAACCTGCGAACTTTCTGTCTCAGCCTCCAAAGTATACTGGGATTACAAGCATGCGCCACTATGCCTGGCTCTTAAAGGGAGTTTGTATGTGCCTGGAAGAAGACTGAGGCTGTAGGGGAGTCTCCCTGTGTGTTGTCAGCGTTAGGTGGAAATTTGGTCATACTGTCAAGCTGCTTGCTCTACCAACAATCCTTGATGACCATTCTAATCTTCTCACATGGTTTCCTTTAGCAGCTCTTCTTAGATCAAATGGACTATCTTTTGTTTGTTTGTTTTCTTTTTTTTTTTTTCGGTACTGGGGATTGAACCCAGGGGCATTCTACCTCTGAGCTACACCACCAGCCCTATTTTTGATTCTTTATTTTATTTTTTATTTTTTTTACTTTCTGGCGGTACCAGGGATTGAACCCAGGGGCATTCTACCTCTGAGCTACACCACCAGCCCTATTTTTTATTATTTTGAAACGGTCTCACTAAGTTGCGGAGGCCTCACTAAGTAGCTGAGGCTGGCCGCAAACCCGGATCCTCCTGTCTGAGCCTCCCAAGTATTGGGATTACAACCGTGCGCCACCATGTCCGACTTGATTTTTTATTTTGAAACAGGGTCTCACTAAGTAGCTGAGGGCCTCACTAAGTAGCTGAGGCTGGCCGTGAACCTGAGATCCTCCTGTCTCAGCCTCCCAAGTACTTGGATTACAGGCGTGCGCCACCACGCCCGGCTGTTTGTTTTCTCGGAAACTACTTTTTCACTGTGAAACATTTCATATGAAGCCCTGTTCCATGCCTCTAGAAAAACATGTGTGCGGCGCTTTCGCATGTGAATTCAGAGAGGCCCTGGCTCTGCGTGAGAAGCCAAGCAGTGCGGTGGCCACGTTGTCACCCCTGGGTGAAGACAGACGGTTGCTCTCTTTGTAGGCGGTGAGGCCAAGCCAAGGAACTAGATTCTCTTTGCAGAGGAGGAGGGCTGGTGAGGGTGAAAGTCCACTTATTGTGGTGCAGTCATTTTTAATCTGATCCCTAGCGGTAAATATTTAACTCTGCTGGAAGCATCCAGAAGTAGCTACTTGAGCGTTGTTATGCTTCCAACCTTCCTGGCACAGTCCTTGTCACAATTTTTCTTTTCCCAGTTTATTTTTGCAGAGAGCGTTTACCGAGCTGTTTGTGCGTCTGTTCCAGGAGGGTGCCCGCTCCTGGCAAGCTAGGGTGTAGCAGAGAGTTCCTTCACTTCGCTGGCCATGCTTCTGCTCTGAAGCTACTTTATCTCTATTTTGCCTTGCAGTCAGGATTTTGGTAATGAGCCAGCTTTGACTCCTTTCTCTGAAGCATGAAGTTGAGCGTTTTTTTTTTTTTTTTGGTACTGGGGATTGAACCCAGGGGCATTCTACCTCCGAGCTATACTCCCAGCCCAATTTTATATCATCTATCTATCATCTATCATCTATCTATCTATCTATCTATCTATCTATCTATCTATCATCTATCATCTATCTATCTACCTACCTACCTATCATCTATCATCTATCTATCTATCTGTCTATTATCTATCTATCTATCTATCTATCGTCTATCATTTTTTGTGGTACTGGGAATTGAACCGAGAGGCATTCCACCTCTGAGCTACATCCCCAGACTGATTTTATTTTTATTTTTATTTTTATTTTTATTTTTATTTTTATTTTTATTTTATTTTATTTTATTTTATTTTTTGTGGTACTGGGGATTGCACACAGGGGCATTCTACCTCCGAGCTACGCCCCAGCCCTATTTTTTTATTGTTTATTTGGAAACAGGGTCTCACTGAGTTGCAGAGGCCTCACTCAGTAGTTGAGGCTGGCCACGAACCCAGATCCTCCTGTCTCAGCCTCCCAAGTACTGGGATTATAAGCGTGTGCCACCACGCCTGGCCCAGACCGATTTTATTTCTTATTTGGAAACAGGGTCTCACTAGGTTGCTGAGAGCCTCACTAAATTGCTGTGGCTGTCCTTGAACCTGCGATCCTCCTGTCTCAGCCTCCCTAGTACTAGGATTACAAGTATGTGCCACCATGCCTGGCTCAATTTTATATTTATTTTGAAACAGGGTCTCACTAAGTTGCTAAGGCTGGCCTTGAACCTGTGATCCTCCTGTCTCAACCTTCCAAATACTGGGATTTCAGGCATATGCCACTATTCCCGGCTCAAGTTGAGAGTCTTTAATGCCTGGATGGTCTTGCTGGTTTTACTGATTTTCCTTTTTTGTCTCTGTCTCTTTCTCATACTTTTCTGTTCAAGGAATGTTACTATCATTCCTCCCTTTCTTCCTCCTTCTCCCTCTTCCTTCCTTCATCCCTGCCCCCCTCCTAATATCTGTTTGTATGTGGGGGTTTTTTTGGTTTTGGGGATTGAACCCAGGGGCATTCTACTCTGAGCTCCACCCGCAGCCCTATTTTATTTTTATTTTGAAACAGGGTCTTGCTAGGTTGCTGAGAGTCTCACTATGATGCTGAGGCTGGCCTCAAACCTGTGATCCTCCTGTCTCAGCCTCCCAGGTACTGGGATTACAAGTGTGCACCACCACGCCCAGCTTTTGTATGTGTTTTATGTTTTTACAAGAGACACATTATCAGTCGAGGCATGTATTTTTAAGAAATGTTTTTATTGGTGAATTATAATTATACATAATAGCAGGCCTCATTATGATATTTTCATGCCCACGCATACCATAATTTGGTTCATTTCATTCTCCTGTGCCTTTTTCCCTAACCTCCTCCCTCCCCTTAATCCCCATTCTCTACTCTACTGGTCTCCCTTCTATTTTCATGGATGAAATCCCTTTTTTGAGGCATGTGTATATATATTTTTCAATGGTACCAGGGATTGAAACTAGTAGCATTCTACCTCTGTGCTACACCCCCAGCCCTTTTTATTTTTATTTTTGAAATGAGGTCTCACAAGGTTGCTGAGCATCTCACTATGTTGCTGAGGCTGTCCTCGAACCTGCGCTCCTTCTGTCTCAGCCTCCCAAGTACTGGGATTACAGGCGCGTACCACCACGCCTGGCTGAAAAACATCTTTGACAAGCTATGGTAGAGCGTGCCTCCATTGTGTTTTCTGGTTGGGGATTGCTTTGTGTTTCAAATGGAGAAATACGGGCCAGTTCTCTCGGCCCCAGGTTCTCTGCTTGGTGACATGTGCTCTCCACTCTGGACTTGCAGGGGCCAATGTGAACGCAGCGAAACTTCACGAGACAGCCCTTCATCACGCGGCCAAGGTGAAGAACGTCGACCTCATTGAGATGCTCATCGAGTTTGGAGGCAACATTTACGCGAGGGACAACCGCGGAAAGAAGCCGTCGGACTACACGTGGAGCAGCAGCGCCCCGGCTAAGTGTTTTGAGTACTACGAGAGTGAGTCCTTCGGACCGGCTGCTAGGACCTTCCACCCTGCAGCTCTGGCCCCTGGTTTTCTAGTTCTCCCTGAGCTGCTGCTGACAGCTTAGCCTTTAGTCCTGAGCTCCTGTCCTTTGCCACTAGGATGAGCATCAGGCTCCTTTCTCTGCAGGAGCTGCTGGTGCACCAGTTCGTCCCAGGTTCTCTGGGGCCTGGAGCAGCAAGAGTCAGCTAGCACCTGTTCCGGCACACACCCTGAAGCTGTGCCTCATTTGGGGGGACGTTTGACAAATGAGCCTACTAGCTGCAGATGCGTTCTTTGCTGACAGGCTGTGTGCCGTATTATAACACTGTGGCTTAAAAACAAACAAAGCTGGGCGTGGTGGCGCACACCTGCAATTCCAGTACTTGGGAGGCTAAGACAGGAGGACCACAGGTTCGAGGCCAGCCTCAGCAACTTAGTGAGACCCTGTTTAAAAATAAAAAATCAAAGCCGGGTGTGGTGGCGCACGCTTGTAATCCCAGTACTTTGGGAGGCGGAGACCAGAGGACCCGGGTTCGCGGCCAGCCTCAGCTCTCTCTCTCTTTCTTTTTCTCTCTCTCTCTCTCTCCTTATTGAGGCCCTCCGCAACTCGTGAGACCCGGTTTCAAAATAAAGTATAAAAAATAGGGCCGGGGGCGTAGTGCGGAGGTAGAATGCCCCTGCGTTCAATCCCCGGTACCGCAAAAAAAAAAAAAATAATAACAACACACGCACACAAAAACCCCCCAAAGCCCACATCCCACAAAAACAGCCTCAGTGGATGTCACCTGTGTTCTGTTTCCCGGTCTTTTTTCCTCGGGTCCCTGGCTGTCGTTTCTGGTAACCTTCCAGAGGAGGCAAGCTGGCATACCCTAGTCCCAGGGGAAAGGGAGGCTTTTCCGGTTTCACCTGAGTGTTTTTTTAGGTGGTAGGATGTTACACTCCTTTTTGAAAACTATTCTCACCTACTTCCTTGTTCCCTTTTTCCAGAGACACCTCTGACCTTGTCGCAGCTCTGCAGGGTGAGCCTGAGGAAGGCCACCGGGGTTCGAGGGCTGGAGAAGATTGCCCAGTTGAACATCCCTCCCCGGCTCATCGATTACCTTTCCTACAACTGAGCTGCAGGAACCCAGGCCCGGGCGGGCCGGCCACTCGCCTGGCCTGGGGCCGGAGACGGTTCAGCCTGTTTGTCTGAAACGGTGTCATCGCTATAGATAAGAAGAATGCGCCTTCGAGTCCCTTGCGGCTGCCCTGTTTGGTCTTCTTCCTGGATCCGGGAGAAGATTGTGGGTGTGACCCCATGCTGGCCCTCTGGAACGAGTGTGACCCCATGCTGGCCCTCTGGAACTGATGCTCTCACTTTGGTGTGGGCCAGTTTTCCTCTTTCCACACTTCTCCTTCAACAGCTCTCTCAGAACAGACAGATAGAGAGCTTAAGGAGCACAGACAGGGACGGCCAGGTGGGTCCGGGGGCTCAGGGCACTACTCTTGGTGTCATGCCGCAGAGGCACCAGGTCCCAGGCATCTGACGGCGTGGCCTTGGGATGACCACGCTGCTGACATCTTGCTACCTGGATACTTACTAGGCAGCACCGGGTACTTTCCAAGGCCTACCTGCGCCCAGGTGTATCCACCACGCAGGGGCTCCATACCGGTTGTAGTGGGGAAGGGCTCAGGCTTTGAATTCTCCACAACTGGCAGTATTTCTTAGGAACTTTTGTCTTCAATATTAGGTCTCAACTCTTTTTTTTTTTTTTTGCGGTACTGGGGATTGAACCCAGGGGCATTTTACCTTCATGCTACACCCCCGGCCCTATTTTTTTATTCTTTATTTTTGAAACAGGGTCTCACTAAGTTGCGGAGGGCTTCACTAAGTTGCTGAGGCTTTCCTTGAAACTGCGATCCTACTGTCTCAGCCTCCCAAGTACTGGGATTACAAGCATGCGCCACCATGCCCGGCATCAACTCTTTTTTTAAAAGTTTATGTAGGAACTAGGTGTCGTTGTTCACACCTGTAATCCCAGTACTTGGGAGGCTGAGACAGGAGGATTGCAGGTTTGAGGCCAGCCTCAGCAACTTACCGAGGCCCTCAGCAACTTAGTGAGATCCTGTTTCAAAATAAAAATTAAGAAAAAGGCTAGGGGTGTAGTTCAGAGGTAGAATACCCCTGGGTTCAATCCAGAAAAAAAAAAAGTTTATGTAGGACAAAGAACCTTTAGAGGATATGTAGGCTGCAACACTAAGGGTTTGTTAATGAGCCATGCAGATAATGGGTAATGTGAAGACTGAGTATATTCTCATAGTCATTTCCAGTGTAAAAGCTGGTAGGAGACTCTTTAGGAACTGTTTTTCATGTGCTTCTATGGTTGCCAAATTAATTCCTCTCCCACCCTTTTTAGCTGACACCTTGAAGCTATAAAACTAGTAGGAAAGGTTGTCATTACTCAATGGACAGTAATACCTGTTTACTCATTCACCTTATAGATGCTGTGGAATCTCTCTTTTCTGTAGAGCATTGGTCTAGGGCTTTGAACTGGATAGGATTGAGAGTCACCAGGCAAGGCAGGAAAAGAAAGTGTCTCACAATCCCTTCCTACAGTAATAGAAAGGAGTTCTTCTATATTATAGGCCCACGAGGTGAACTACTAAGTAGCATATTCAGATAGCATCTGCCTCACTAACATTCTGTATCTAAAACAACAACAACAGCCGGGCGTGGTGATGCTCGCTTGTAATCCCAGTACTTGGGAGGCTGAGACAGGAGGATCGCAGGTTCGAGGGCAGCTTCAGCAAGTAGTGAGACTCTCATCAACCTAGTGAGACCCTGTTTCAAAATAAAAATTAAAAAAGGGCTGGGGGTATATCTCAGGGGTGGAATGCCCCTGGGTTCGATCCCCAGTACTACACACACACACACATACACACACACACACACACATAAAACAACAACAACCACAAAACCCCCACATATAACAGGGAGTTAAATAAAGGATTTTGCATAATAGTTCAGGTATATTTGGTTTCTGGGGAAACAGAGAAGGCAGCTCTGTGAATGCTCGTGTGCATCATGCCAGAAGCTAGCGGGCGCAGAAAGGGGGATGGGGTGGTCACTAGATACTTCCAGGCCTGCCTGAGCCCCCCGTCCACAGAGTGTGGAATAGAGTGAGACCGAGCTGGCCACGGCGATGCCAGCTGTGCCACCCACCAGAGCGTCCTCCCCGCATGGTTACTTGGGTGGGGCCAGGGATCCGGTGAAGAATTTCATGCCACCTGCCAAGGGTGATTTTTGTTCCAAGGTTTGAGCCATCGAAATGATGGGGTGTTCTATTCCAGTCTTATCTGTACATTCTGAATAAGTCAGTGTTTCTGCATGCCATCATAATTTCAAAAAGCCAGGGGTTCTGCCTCTTTCCTCTCTAACAGAAATTTGCCTTTAGCAATAAAATCTGATAACATCGCCATATCATATAACTTAGTGTAGAATCGGGTCCCCTCTCTTAGGGCTCAATAAAAGTGGTTGAATAAAGTACATCCTTATTGTTATGGTTTTAAAGTAAAATGTCCCTCATACCTCCTGCTTTGGAGACAACAATGGGTTCTGTCTCTTCCATCTCTGTAATTGAAACTTGCCGTTAGCAATGAAATCTGATAACATCGCCATATAATTTAACTCTGAGCGTAGGATCAGGTTCCCTCTCTCTTATGGTGTAATAAAAAATGGTTGAATAAAGTGCATCTTTTTTTTTTCTTTGTGTGTGTGTTGTGGTACTGGGGATTGAACTCCAAGGATTTCTCTCTCTCAGCTACACTCCCAGCCCTATCTTATTATTTATCTATTTTATTTTTTTTTGCGGTACTGGAGATTGAACCCAGGGGCATTCTACCTCTGAGATACACCCTGATTCCTATTTTTTATTCTTTATTTTGAAACAGGGTCTCACTAAGTTGCGGAGGGCCTCACTAAGTAGCTGAGGCTGGCTGTGAACCCGGATCCTCCTGTCCCGGCCTCCCAAGTACTGGGATTACAAGTGTGCGCCACCATGCCTGGCTTTTATTTTTGTTTTGAAACAGGTTCTCACTAGGTTGATGAGAGTTTCACTAAGTTGCTGAGGCTGTCCTTGAACCTGCGATCCTCCTGTCTCAGTCTCACAAGTACTGGGATTACAATGCCCAGCTTGTTAGGGTTTTAAAGTAAGATGTCCCTCATACCTCATGGTTGGAGCTAGGTTCCTGTGACCTCTGAAGGCAGGCGTGGCTGGAGGTGGTCTTTTTTTTTTTTTGCGGTACCGGGGATTGAACCCAGGGGCCTTCTACCTCCGTGCTACACCCCCGACCCTATTATTTTGAAACCGGGTCACATGAAGTTGCGGAGGGCCTCACTAGGTAGAGAGAGAGAGAGAGAGAGAGAGAGCGAGCGCGAGCTGAGGCTGGCTGCGAACCCGGATCCTCCAGTCTCCGTCTCCCAAAGTACTGGGGATTACAAGCGTGCGCCACCACGCACTGGGCGTGGTGGTCTTCTAGGGTGCGAACTATATATGTCCTTTGCCTCCTCTCCTTGCTGGCTCTGCTCCCCACCATCATGCCCCAAGGACCTATGGCCCAGGCTCCTGCTTGGCAGCCAGTCTAAATGTATATACTTGGACTGGAAACTCCAGACCCGCAAGGATATAAACCTTTCTTTGTCTAAGTTGTGGTTGTCAGGTGTTTGGATCACAGCTTTGAGAATGCCAACTGAAACACAGTCACGTGATCCTTTTTTTCTTGGGACAGGAACACTGCACATGTTTTAGGCCCCCCACCCTCAAACAGGGATACAACCATAGACAAGTTTCTTTTCTCTTTTAGGCCTGGGTTGTCCTAGCTGCTAAGTTAGGATAACAAGTCAGACTTGGATCATTAAAAGGATCTTGACCAAGCTGGGCGTGGTGGCGCACACTTGTAATCCCAGTACTTGGGAGGCTGAGACCAGAGGATCCGGGTTCACGGCCAGCCTCAGCTACTTTGAGGCCTTCCACAACTTAGTGAGACCCTGTTTCAAAATAAAGAATAGAAAAAAATAGGGCTGAGGGTGTAGCTCGGAGGTAGAATGCCTCTGGGTTCAATCCCCAGTACTGCAAAAAAAAAAAAAAAAAAAGGATCTTGACCAACCACTGGCCAATTCCTTCACCCCACAGGTGAGGACATGAGCCCCCACTAGCCTCAGAGGATTTTTGTGAGGCTGAAGTCAGGTGATTAAAGGATGCTTTGAAAAGTATGAAGTGGCTGGTCATGGTGGCACACGCTTGTAATCCCAGTACTTGGGAGGCTGAGACAGGAGGATCTGGGTTCACGGTCAGCCTCAGCTACTTAGTGAGGCACTCCACAATTTAGTAAGACCCTGTTTCAAAATAAGGAATAAAAAATAGGGTTGGGGGTGTAGCCTGGAGGTAGAATGCCCCTGAGTTCAATCCTTGGTACCTCCATAAAAAAAAGTATAAAGTAAGCTGGGCGTGGTGGCATATGTCTGTAATCCCAGAACTTGGGAGGCTGAGACAGGAGGATTGTGGGTTCGAGGTCAGCTTCAGAAGCTTAGTGAAACCCTGTTTTAAAATAAAAAATAAAAAGGGTTGGGGCTATAGCTCAGAGGTAGAATGCCCCTGGGTTCAATCCCCAGTAAAAACACACACACACAGACACACACATAGACACACACACACACGATATGAAGCAAACATAGAATGCTACCATTTGATTACACTCTCTTCCTGCAACACAGAAATGCTACCTGTGGTGTCCCATCCATACTTTGAGATGATTCTGCAGAGAGCTTGGGCGTCATTTGGAACAAAGCTTGGCTTTGTATGTCTACTTCCTCCTGTGGTTACTGTTAGAAGATCGCTCCTGCTCTTCCTAGGGGCAACACCCTTTCTTTATTCATCAAAGTGATCATAAAACCAGCTCTGGGAACAAAACTCTTCAGCTCACGCACATTGCAAGCAGCTGGGCTGTTCTACCAACCAAGGGGACAGCACACAGGGCGTCGCAGGCTGTGGCTTGATCTCCCACCCTCCCGCTGCCTCGATCTTCTTGTAATGGCCTAGAAAATACTTCCAGACCCAGAAGCCTTTGCTTTTTCTCTTTTCTCCACCATGGTACCACATGGTATTGATGGCTAGGCCCTTGTTATGCTGGCGTGAAAGTCTTATGATTGTTGCCAATTTGAGTTAAATATGTCAAGTTGGACCAATCTAAACAGGGCACCTCCTAAAAGCCTAATGTCTCCAAACTATGAATAAAGGGAGAAAAGATCCACAAAAGAACTCTCTCTCTCTCTTTCTCTCTCTCTCTCTCTCTCTCTCTCTCTCTCACACACACACACACACACACACACACACACACACACACTCACATGCATGCATCTTTTTTCTGCTTAAATAAAATTTTACTTCCTAGCAGCTGGTCTCCAGGTGAGCAGTTCTTGTGAACACAGATTTTGAATCCGGGGAGAATTTGCCCCTGAATTCTGATTCAAGATGCATCCTTAGCTGATGAGACTGCATGCCAAGTGATCAACAAACACAGTTCCCATCGCTTCTTGATGTTAATCTGAATCCCAAAGCTCGTTCTCCTGCTCTGGGGACAGAGGCTGAGACAGACAAGAAGGATTGTTTAATTCATTCCTTGGTCCACTGTCCCATCCATCCCTCCTTGTCCTTCCTTTTTTTCCTTTTTGACCAGTTGTTCTATCATAGTCTGGTGTCTTAGGGAGCTCTCTGCTCCAATCTTACAGAGTTTGGAGTGTGAAGTCACAGCTGAGGTCCTCTCTCCGTTGTGCACTCTTTGCTTCTGGAAGAAATTGCTCTGAACTAAGTTTCCTAAGCTAAGTTGGAGTTGCTGAGAATGTGCTTTGTGGGTATTGACTGCAAAGAACCTTATTGTGTGTTTCTCTCTGCCGCCCCTTATTAGACTTCCAGCTGCCGCCAAGCATTTGAGCCTCAGTAACTGACGTAATTGTATGCACTTTGTGCCCGCAGACGACCGCTGGTTACCTCAGGCCAGGTGTGGATCATTAGTTTCCTTGTGATGTTCTGAACGTTGAAATAAATGATTGATGAACTGGAGAGTCCCAAAGACACGAGACAAATCTCTATCATATGGATGAATCATGTCCAGGCACCCTGAATTGTGTGCTTGTATGCACATATGTGCATTTTATATTTATAAGATCCTTTGCAAAGTTTTGTCCTTGAGCAGCTTCATAATTTAAAGGAGGGAACGGCCTCCATTTTCCACATAGAAACACTAGAAGAAAACTAACTCGGAGGAAAAATCCTACTCACCAGACGGTCACCTGCAGATAGGGCCTCTATTGGGTGCTCTGGTGGACGCTGCTTGCTCTGTAGTCCCGCCCTGGAAGGTTGTTGCTTTAGGTAGCTTCCTAAAAACTATTCCGTGGTTCCTGCCACAGAAGGTCGCTGCACCAGACAGCTTCCTGAAGATTGTTCCGCAGTTCTAGCCACGGAAGGTCATTGCACCAGGCGGCTTCCTGATCAATAGTTTTCTTGCACAAAAATGACACGAAGTCTGATATAATAATTTGGAGAGAATTTAATAATTGGAAGGTCGGGGAGGAGATAGCGATGACAAATTCTACTGGCCTTCTGTAGCCAGGGCCCTTTTTATATTAAGGCTTCAAACAAAGCAAACGGGAAGAAGATCACAAGTTAAAACCAGGGAGTGGCAATTACAAGTTAAGACTAGGGAGTGGCAAGGTGAACGTTTCAGAGGGAATAGGAGGTCATCGATGTCCACCTTTTGGTCCCATCTGGTCCCAGGAAGCTTGTCCGCGTGTGGACAATTTCCACTTAGCATGTACTGTGTACATCGTTGAGCCGGTCCAAAATGGTGACCTCATTGCGTGGGCTAAGATGGCCCCCAACAGGCCACTGCTTCCCCACATCAGGAAGCCACTACTTCCAGACAAGTGGCAGGGTGGCGACAGTTGCCCGCCCTCGTGGGAATACTGTGGAGTGAGCCCTTGGCTGCACACTCTTTTCGCAGGAGGTCCTTTTGCCCAAACTGGGGCATCTGGTCCTCTTTGGAGAGCAGCATGTTCACCTGGGATAAGTGATGTGTTTCCAGGTGGATGCTGGGGAAAGCAGCTACCTAGAGTCGGGGGAGTTTCACACAGTGCTCAGGAGGAGCCCAGCTCCTAGTCAGCCACGACTTTCACCATGTCTGTGATACCATTCCATAAAGGACAGAAATGGCGGCTGTTACTTTTATCTATCTGCCTGCCTACCTATCCATCCATCCATCCATCCATCCATCCATCTATCATCTTTCTATCTCTGTGTCTATGTATCATTGATCTATCTATGTGTTTATTTATTTATTTATTTATTTATTTATTTATTTATTTATTTTGCAGTACTGGGGATTGAACCCAGGGGTGTTCTACCTCCGAGCTACACCCCCAACCCTATTTTTTATACTTTATTTTTGAAACCAGGTCTCACAAAGTTGCGGAGGGCCTCACTAAGTAGCTGAGGCTGGCTGCGAACCCGGATCCTCAGGTCTCTTCCTCCCAAGTACTAGGATTACAAGTGTGCGCCACCACGCCTGGCTTTATGTGTTATTTAGTAGACATGCATTGGATGTTCAATACATGGTTCTGAACTGGGTCTTGGGAGGGGAAATACGAGCTCTTAGCTTCCCTATGAGACCTTCCCATTCTGGACATGATAAAAGATGTATAAACAATATCAGCATCAATCTCAATAAAGCCAGAATGGAGAGAGTGCTGGATGGGATCCCCGGTGCAGGTGGCAGGTGGCGTCCTTTGGAGATGTCAACGGCTCCAAAGGCTACCGTCTGGCCAGGGCATTTCTGGGGTCAGTGGGTAAAGGTTTTAGCAGTGTTTGAAATCTGGAGCCTTAATTTTAGTGACAATGTGGATTTGATGGGAGAATAAGTATCTGTCCTGAGCTTGTTCAAACTCAGGGCACCCAGGACGCCCTGGCAAAGAGCCCAGCCTTTATGAGTGCAGAGTGCCCGAAGGGCGGGTCGGAGAGGCTGCTGCACCTTGTCCCGGGCCAGAGGGTCAGCACACGTAGAGATAGAGAGGGGCGATGGTTACATCAGAAACGTGGCCTTTTGGACCCTCAGCACCGCCCCAGAGCTTTGCCTACAATCCTGCTGTCCATAGCAGGGCTCCTCCATAGCTGGTCGTGCCTCAGCGTCTCCCTGAGAGATGACAGCAAAAAAGTGTATATAAATAAATACACATAAATGTGTGTGTGTGTGTAATTAAAATAGCTCCCATTTCCTGAGTCCCCACTGTCTGTCTTGTCCTCTGCACAATGACCATATAGCGGAAGCACTGCTCTGTGCCCTGATTTACACACAGGAAGGTCTGAGGGGTTAAACCATTTATGCAAGACTCCCTATCAACGAAGAGGTGTGCAGGGGGAGGAGCCCTCTGCACTTTACGGCTTCAGCATCTGTGGAGGGGACTGTGTGTCCCTCGGCCGTCTCCCTCCTATCCCCCGAGTTTCCTTCTCTCAAGGGTGAACATCTCTACTGTTCTTTTATTTTTTTTTGGTATTGGGGATTGAATCCAGGGGCATTCTACCTCTGAGCTACACCCCCAGTCCTTTTTATTTTGAAACAGGGTCTCACTAAGTGACTGAGGGTCTTGTTAAGTTGTGGAGGCTGGCCTGGAACCTACAATCCTCTTGTCTCAGCCTCCCAAGTACTTGGATTATAGGTGGGTGCCACTGTGCCCGGCTTCAGCTGTTCTTTTATGACTTCACCTGGTTGTTGCCTGCACATGACCCCTCAAGAGATCTATTTTCAGAGAAGCGAAAACCCCATGAAAGAAAGGAGAATGGCTCATTATGTTCCTTATCTCTGGAAAGGGGATTTTTACTGTAATCATAGCTCTCTGGAGGCACAGCTCTTTAAGAGTCTCTTTATGACATGGTGAGGCCTGGCCTAGGGGCTTTTGCTTTCATGAGCCTCCTCCTCCTCCTCCTCCTCCTCCTCCTCCTCCTCCTCCTCCTCTTCCTCTTCCTTCTTCTCTTTTCCCCCTGTGGTACTGGGGATTGAATCCAGAGATATTTTATCTCCAAGCTATACCCCAGCCCTATTTTATTTTTTGTTTTGACACAGGGTCTCGCTAGGTTGCTGAGGGTCTTGCTACTTGTTGAGTCTGTCCTTGAACCTGCGATCTTCCTGTCTCATCCCCCTAAGTACTAGGATTACAGGTGTGTGCCACTACACCTGGCTTCACTGGCCTCTTCTTAAAGAAAAAAAGAGCCAGGCGTGATGGCTGATGCCTGTAATCCCTGAACTTGGGAGGCTGGGACAGGAGGATTGCAAATTCAAGGCCAGTCTCAGCAACTTAGAGAGACCCTGCTTCAAAAAAAAAACAAACATATATATATAAAAGGGCTGGGGGTGTAGCTAGAAGGTAGAATGCCCCTGGGTTCAATCCCCTCTCCCCCCAAAAATTAAAGAAAAAGTATTCAATGAATTGTTGCCAACTGTAGTTATCCTACTGTGATAGAAGTCATTCCTCCTATCCAACTGCACCCCTGTTAATGAAGTTAGCTGTTTTAGTGTTGTCATTAACTCCTTTAAACTTGGGGTCCTCTCTGTGTCTTTGGCTTTCATGAGTGAGCCAGGGGCTCATCCCAAAGATATTTGTCATCCTCTAGTTGGGCACACATTGATGGCCTTAACTCGTCATTACATAGACTTCCTTAATGTCCCTGACATGACTGCGGAGCCTGCAAAATGCAGGGAGGAGCCTGGTCCAGGGCAGGCTGCCCAGCGGATTTGCACCCAGCCTGCTATTTAGCCATATGGCCACATGGGGGCACCAGCACACCAACCTGACGTTGCAGAAGGGGACTTCCACCTGGGTCAAGTCTGGTCTGATCTGGTCTGGTGGTGGAGTTGGGCTGCTGTGTTTCTTGTCATTACTGAGCTAGTGGCTTTGGGGACTGAGGAAGTGCCACCTCCCTGGGCCTTGGACTCCACCTGAAACACTGAGGGGGTGGAACTAGAAACACCTCTAAGGACACTTTTTGCTTTCAAAAAACAATTTTTTTTTTTTTTTGCCATACTGGGATTGAACCCAGGGTAATTCTACCTCCGGGATACACCCCAGTCCTATTTTTTATTCTTTATTTTGAAACAGGGTCTCACTAAGTTGCAGAGGGCCTCACGAAGTAGCTGAGGCTGGCCGCGAACCCGGACCCTCCTGTCTCAGCCTCCCAAGTACTGGGATTACAAGCGTGCGCTACCACACCTGGCTCTTTCAAAAAAATTTTTAATTAAAATTTAGAGCTGAGCATGGTGGCGCGTGCTTGTAATCCTGGTACTTGGGAGGCTGAAACAGGAGGATGGCAGGTTGGAGGACAGCCTCAGCAACTTAGTGAGGCCCTGTTTCCAAATAAAAATATAAAACAGGGCTGGGGGTATAGCTCAGAAGTAGAATGCTCCGGGTTCAACCCTCAGTACCACCAAAAAGTAAATAAATAAATAACATTTAGTATTTTTCCAGCTTCTTTGAGGTATAATTGACAAATATTGTGTATACTTAAGGTATAGAGTGTGCTGTTTTGATATATGTGTACACTGAAATGATCATCAATCTCAATGTCATTAACATATTTATCACCTCACATAGTTGTGGTTTTGTGTGTGTGTGGTGAGAACATTAAAGATCTGCTCTCTTAGCAAATTTTTTTTGTGTGTGTGGCTCTGGAGGCCTTCTACCTCTGAGCTACACCCCCAGCACTATTTTATTTTTATTTTGAAACAGAGTCTTGCTAGGTTGATGAGTCTCACTACTTGCTGAGACTGTCCTTGAACCTGTGATCCTCCTGTCTCAGTCTCCCAAGTACTGGGATTACAAGTGTGCGCTGCCTCACCCAGCTTCTCTTAGCAAATTTTAAGTGTAAAATCCAATATTATGAACTATGGTCACCATGCTAGAGATCTCAAAGAATTCATTCATTCTTAGAGATCTCAAAGAATTCATTCATTTTGCATAGTTGAAATGTCATAACCTTTGGCCAGTTTGGATTTTGGGGATTAAAAGCAGGGGCATTCTACCTATGTGCTATACCCCCACCATTTTTATTTTTTTATTTTGAAGTAGAGGCTTGCTAAATTGTTTTTTTTTGTTGTTGTTGTTTTGCAGTACCAGGGATTGAACCCAGGGGCATTCTACCTCCGAACTACATCCCCAGCCCTATTTTTTATTCTCTATTTTGAAACAGGGTTTCACTAAATTGCACAGGGCCTCACTGAGTAGCTGAGGCTGGCTGCGAACCTGGATCCTCCAGTTTCAGCCTCCCAAGTGCTGGGATTACAAGCGTGCGCCACCACGCCCAGCTTTCTTGCTAAATTTTTGACGCTGGCCTCGAACCTGGGATCCTCCTGGGATTACAGGTGTGTGCCACTGTGCCCAGCTTTGGATTTTAATTCTACAGAAATGCACCAAAGCTGAAGCTTATGTTTCACAACACTACCAGTCTCTGATACCTGCTTGGGTTTTCCCTTGGGTTGGATGACCTCAGGAAAGTTACCCTTTCTGATTTTCTTTCTCTTTGTTGTTAGCCCTATCCTTTCTTTCTTTTCTTCTCTCTCTCTCTCTCTCTCTCTCTCTCTCTCTCCCTCTCTCTCTTTCTCTCATCTCTCTTTCTTTTGTACTGGGGATTGAACCCAGGGACATTCTACCTCTGAGATACACCCCCAGCCTTTATTTATTTTTTGTTTTGAAACAGAGTCTTGCTAGGTTGCTGAGAGTCTCCCTACTTTGCTGAGACTGTCCTCGAACCTGCGATTCTCCTGTCTCGGCCTCCCAAGTACTGGGATTACAGATGTGTGCCATGACGCCAGGTTTAGCCCTATCCTTTCAGTGGGCCTCTAGACTGCCTGGGAGTATTCCTGGGGACAGGGAGGGAAGCTGAGAAAGGTCCACCTGGGGGCTACCTCACAGGTTGGTGGCTGGGCAGGGGCTACTCAGTGATCTCCGTATCTGGAAACTGGACCCTTCCTGCCCTGCTGCTGAGGCCTGGAGGAGCAGCTGAGTTTGGTAGGAAAAAAACCAGGAGAATGGAACCCCAGTACTCATTGATCCCAGTACTCATTGATCGCAGTACTCATTAATTCAAGTACTCATTGATCCCAGTACTCACTGATCCCAGTACTCATTGACCCCAGTACTCATTGACCCCAGTACCCAAGAGCCACCCAGCAGTCACCCTCGGGTGGCATTGCGTGGACCCCACTGCAAACAGCAACCGTGACTAGTACTTCTTCTAAAGTGCTTCTACCGTGCTATCGATTCCTTCGCATTCCAACCTCTCGTGTCTTGGCACTCAGCACCCAGACAGCGGTGCAGAGCAGCTGGGTGTGCTCTCGGGATGGCTCTGTAGGTCTGGGCTGGGTCCTGAAATCTGCGTTCTTTTACCGCCCCGCCACCAGCTGGAATAATAACATAGAAATGCACTGAAGAAACGAATCATTTGCACTAGTGGGTATCCCCCCACATCCTTTTGATTACTCCTTTTTGTTTTGAATCATATCTTCGGACCCTGGAATTCTGGGAAGGGGGATGTAAAAATAGCCGTTTTGGGAAGCGGTGTTTTCTCGTCTTCTGTTTAGTCTGGGGTGGCGTCCTGGCCTTTCCCAGGCTGTGGTCACTGTGGAATGCTGGTGGTGGCTCATTCGCTGGTGCCCCTCGGCAGCTCTGGCTGCGCATGCCCTGCCTGCTCTTGCCCAGAGCCAGGGCAGCGAGGCCACCAGCAAGCGCGCTCTGCCCAAGGCTGCTCGGGGCATTTCTTTTGTCCTGGGGGGCTCCAGAATCCTGGAGCTAAACTCTGCCTTTTGGTTATTCCAAGCAAATGAGTAACGGTCAGCTCAGAGTGGACACGATGCTTCTGTGCTGAGCACGGTGCAGAGCGCACAGCGAGATGGCCTCCTCCAGGTCCTGGACCCAACGTCCCCTCCCTTCTCCCTTCTCTGTCTCACTCGCTTCTCAATCCCAGCCCTTCCTTGGTGGCTCCTTCCTCGCCGCTCCGAGGACTCTGTGGCCCATGAGCCACACCAGCATCCCTGTTCAAGAGGCCAGGGAACCCCGTTCAAGGCTGCTGTAGCCCCTCATGGAGACGCAGACGACTCCCCTACAGCCGCCCATTCCCCAATCCCCCACAGGCTCCAAAACCAGCCAGAACAAGCTCACAGAAAAGGAAAGAAACAAGAAAGTAAAAACATCTATTTTGGCCTCAGAACAAACCCAGAAACAGATTCTCTTCCAAACCACTTGAAACAATGGCGTGAGAAGGTGCTGGTACGTGCTTCCGTGGGGGCCTCTCTCACCTTGGAGAGAGAGACTGTGCTGGGGGCATGGGAATCGGGGGGCGGCAAGGGAAGGGCTGTCCCCATGGAGCAGGGCTCAGAGTTTTGCCTCTGGCTAGGGCTTCGTAGCAGAGCCCTCAAAGCGGAGATGTCTGTCTGGGGCACAGGCTGCCTCTCCAGGCACCCCAGCTCTCCGGAGGGCCCGGCAGGGGTTTCCCTGTTAACTTCTTCCACATGCTCTGTGTAGCTTGGCTCTTTACTCCCAGGTCCCAGAGAGTGGGGCCCAGGCCCCGACCCCACGTCCCCGCTCCTTTGCTTCCTTGTGAATAGGATCTCCCTTTCTCTGTACCTGCCTCTGCATCCTGGTACCCCAGCGGCAACATAGGCCCTGTGTCGGGGCCTGGACACATTGCTCCTCCCCTGGGCTGTGCTCAGTACACGGTGGCAGGTGGGTGTGAGCAGGAGGAAGGGTCTGGTGCTTAGTCGCTTGTGTGCTGCTGGGATTTGCAGACTTGGGTCTGGTCTCCACACACTGCTGGAAAGTGGAAAGTTAAGTTGGGATAAAAGCTATTCTGAGACTATCTTTTTTTTTTTTTTTGCGGTACTAGGGATTGAACCCAGGGGCATTCTACCTCCGAGCTACACCCCCAGCCCTATTTTTATTCTTTATTTTGAAACAGGGTCTCACTAAGTTGCGGAGGGCCTCACTAAGTAGCTGAGGCTGGCTGCAAACCTGGATCCTCCAGTCTCAGCCTCCCAAGTACTGGGATTACAAGCGTGCGCCACCACGCCCGGCTGAGACTATCTTTTATGGTAGAAGAGGTGGAAAGATCATTCATTCATTCATTCATTCATCTATTTTGGCATTGAATGGGGGCTAAACTCTTCTGGTCTCTTTCTGCAGATTGGCAGGTGGGCTGCTACAGACAGCTGGCTTGAGATGGAACAGGGCTCTGTGCACGGGGACCTGGCAGCAGCTCCAAGCTGCAGCTCAGCCAGGCTACAAAACCACAGGGCGAAGCCTGGGGCTGGAGCCTTGACCCTTGCTGAGGCCGCAGCTGTTACTGATTACACGCCTGCCTTGGCCTGGAGGGTTGGGTGTCCTTTCTCCAAAGAGGAAATGCTGAAGTCTCCCACAGCTTGTGAAGAAAAAGTGCAGGCCTGTGGTTTCACAGAGCCAGCCAGGGTCCTGCCTCCCCGGCCTGGGCCCAGGGCACCGCCTCTCACAGTCTGCCTGCCCAAATTTCCTACCCGGAGAGCAACTCCAGAGACATGGCCGCACACATGTCTTGTCCTCTTTTCTAAACATTTTTCTTTTCTTTTGTACTGATGATTGAGCACAGGGATGTTCTACCTCTGAGATACACCACCAGCCTTTTTTAAATTTTGAAACAGAGTCTTGCTAAGTTGCTGAGGGTCTTGCTAAGTCGTTAAGGCTGTCCCCGAACCTGCGATCCTCCTGTCTCAGCCTCCCAAGTACTTAGATTACAAGCGTTGCGCCACCGCGCCTGGTTTCCTTTTCAGGAACTTGGGGATAGTTGTACTTCCTACTTCCAAAATTCTTTTTTCCCCCCTTGATATGGGGTCTTGCTATGTTGCCTAGGCTGGTCTCAAACTCCTGGACTCAAGTGCTCCTCCTGCCTCATCCTCCTGAGTAGCTGGGACTACAGGCATGCCCAGCTCCAAAATCCTTCAAAGACATATGATTATCATTTTATTCTTCAAAGATGATTCAAAGAAAAATGCTGGAGAAATATTGTCACACTAGCTAATTTTACTGTAGTTTTATAACACATGAGATGTGGTTCTAAGAGTTTTATAACTTTAAGTCTTTAGAATATCTCTATGGATATCTATATTACCATGATTTCTTGACCTAGCCCCAGAGAAGTTAGGAGATGCATGTGAAGGTGCACACCTGCTAAGTGGTACCCTTGGGCCTCCTACCTGGGTGTGGACACAGAACCCAGGCTTCTAATTACGATGCTGGTCCACCTCCCATTGAGGGAAAGACCATCAGCCACAGCCACCGCCTGTTTTGGGAATATGTTGACTTCACCTTCAAAGCAAATGCTGAGTCCTGTTCCGGCCGCAGTCTGCTGTGTTTGGGGGATGAACTGGTGAGGTCCGGGCAGTTGGTGAATGGTCACATGTTACTGCGCAGGTGTAGGGCGAGGACCTTGCTCTATAGATGGCATCCTCGAAGCTTGTAGAAGTTTCCCTTCTGGCCCTGTCTAGAGAGCTCAGGGCACATCCTTGCTTGGAGGTTTGGGAGTTGCTGAGTTTCCCTGGGCCTTCTACTTGCTCTGTATCTCTAAGACGCCCTCTGTGGGGTGAGTTGATTTTTTTTCCGGTACTGGGGATTGAACCCAGGGCCATTCTACCTCCGAGCTACACCCCCAGTCCTATTTTTTATTCTTTATTTTGAAACAGGGTCTCACTAAGTTGCGGAGGACCTCACTAAGTAGCTGAGGCTAGCCGTGAATCCGTATCCTCCGGCCTCAGCCTTCCAAGTACTGGGATTACAAGCATGCGCCACCACGCCCAGCTTGTGGGGTGAGTTGAAAGAGTCTCCCTGCCTCTGGTTTTGCCAGACTCCATCAATACCTTGCTAAGAACTCTTGGTCCTCAGGGTAAGCTTCCAATTCCTTGGCACAGTAGCGAAGGCCCTGCCTACCTGCCCCTGTTCACCTGCCTAGTTTTATTTTTCTAGTCTCTTGTTGTCATCCAGCACAGGAGAGCCAGTGTTCCCCGGCTCTGCCCTCCTGCTCTACTGCAGGAGTCCCCTCCACTGTTCTCACGATTTATACTTTGTATTACTCAGGGTTCACTAGAGTAGCAGAACTCACAGGCCATGTATATGGTAAAAGGGGATTCATCAAATCAGCTTACAGTCCACAGCAGTGTAGTCCCAAGTTGCCGACTGCACACAGAGAGCCGGAGGTCCAGCAGCCCAAGAGCCAGAGTCTCAGAATCAGAGCGACCACTAATTCAGTCCCAGTCCAAGATGGAGAGGCCAGGAAACTCTCCGGAGAAACGGTGGTGGAGGTCCAGTTCCAAGAGCTGAAGGTATCTCAGACGAGAGCAGACGCGCTTTCTTCAGGAAGAACCATGCATTCATTTACGTGACTTTCTCCTTTTATCCAGGTCCTGCGCCTGTCAGAATCGTGCTGCCTACATTCAGGGCAGGACTTCCCCCTCAATCTGCCATTATATAAACCAATCGTTGCATCAACACACCCAAAGTCACAGAATCTTAGGTGTTTCATGATCCAGTCAAGTTGACAATCCAAATGAACCATCACACACTTCATCCTTTTCTGCCTACCCCAGTGGCTCTTTTGGGCAGTGACCCTCCGTAAGCATCTTTCCATTCCCATTGACCATCCCACAGAAGAGAGATCAAAACTACAGATGGAAAGGGATTTATCATCCATCATCATGAAAATCAACGCGAGGGGTGAAATTGGGGCCTGGTTCCATGGTGTCAGGGGTAAAGTTGTTCAGTGAGCCCCAGGGGTGCCCTACCTACAGCCACCTGAGCACACTGAGAAGCCAGGAGAAGGAAACCACACTTAGCTTAAGGCTGACAAAGGATCCCCAAAGTCTGAGTTACTGTACTCCCCAATAGTATGTTTTTTTTTTTTTTGCGGTACAGGGGATTGAACCCAGGGGCATTTGACCTCTGAGCTACACCCCAGCTCTATTTTTATTCTTTATTTTTGAAACAGGGTCTCACTAAGTTGTGGAAGGCCTCACTAGGTAGCTGAGGCTGGCCACAAACCCAGATCCTTCAGTCTCAGACTCCCAAGTACTGGAATGACAAGCATGTGCCACCATGCCTGGCTAATAGTACGTTTTTTACAAAGGAAAAGAATTATGTTCTTCTTCCTCCCTGGATTCCTATATTTATATAGTGAGGGAATGCAGAAAAATGCAAACGCAAAACTGAACGTGCACCACCCTCCCACAAGTCCCCAGACACCCTTCAGGACAGTTATCTGAAGGACTAAATGATTGGTGGGGACCACACAACTTTCAAGTCTGATCTTGTGGTCAGACCTTCATCTGGCCCCGCGGGGGGAAACCCAACAGCAGGAAAAGATGAGAGGGCGAGTAAGTGGAAATTTGGCAAGATCGTGCAGACCGCCGCTGGTGGCTGTAGCCAGACAGGAAAACTGAGACGGTGTGAGCAGAAATGGCTGGAAGGAAAAGGGTTTTCCAAGAAATTACAGAGGGATCTTCTTCCAAGGGGCTTGGGGGCCTCTGCAGACATGATCTCATTACTCCCCCCAACCCATGGGGATGCAGGGCCAGGGGTCTCTGCCCAGTCTCAAGCTCAAAGAAAATGCAAACTTAACTGCGTTTTCTAACAAGGCCTGGCTCTGAAGTTTGCTTACTGGCAGCAGAGGGACCAGAAAGTTCCCCCCTCACACATATCGGCTCATGATGGCAGAGTCTCCTTGAGTTTCCAGGCTCCATAAAAATACTTGAATTCCCAAAGACAAAAAGGACTGGGGCTGGAGGACTAGTTATTCAAAGGGAATTGTTTCACTCTGTACCAAGGGGCTGACTCTCTCAATTTGCTTTGGTAGGAAGAGAGGGACCAGAACCCAGCAGAGTGGAGGGGTGTGTGTGGGTACCCTGCGTTGTGGGTAGAGAACACTCTTGGATCGACCTGCCAGTGTTTTTGAGTCTTTTCTGTGCCTCGAGCACTTTACTAGATGCCTATGGGAACAAGGTGGGTCAGAGCTGGACCTTATCAGCAAGTGGGAGACAGACCTCTACTCGTGACAGGTGCCGAATGAACGTCTTGGAGCTGGTGCAGAAGGAGAGAGTTTTGCAGCCATGGGTGGTCTGAGAAGGCTTCATGGAGCTGTCATTACGAGAGGGGGCCCATCTGTTAGGGCCAACTATGTGCTAGGCACTGTGTGGAGTAATCTAGAGACATCCACTTGTTCAATCTCCATGACAACCTGGGGGCTGCTTCATAGGACTGCCCATTCGCTGCCCAAGCACAGTGTCAGGCACAGGCCATTGATGTTCTTTAAGTGAATGGTTGACAGGTCATTGAAGAAAAGTGACTATTCAGTAATTAATTTATTTAATGTCAAGGATTGAACTCAGGGCCTCGTGCATACTAAGCACGTGCTCTACCACTGAGCTACACCCCCAGCCAGAAGGAAAGTAATTCATCCCCAGTTGCTGAGTATATGAACAAGGGAATCAGATCTAGAAGCCAGAACCCCAGAGGTTAAGAGCCCAGAACTTAATGCCAGACAGCCCACCTGGACTGAAAATGGAGATAAAAATATTTATTACGGGGCTAGGGGTGTAGCTCAGTGGTAGAGTGCTTGGCTAGCATGCACAAAGACCTGGGTTCGATCCCCAGAACTACAAGAAAAAAAATACAGAGGCTGTTGGGAGGATTAAATAAGATAATATACAATCTTGCCTAGCATAGAGTGGCTTATAGTCCACATTGAGCAAATTATTATTATTGTTATTACTTTCTGCAGTACTGGGGATTGAACCAGAGCTTCAGCATGCTAGGCAAGCACTCTACCACTGAGCTACATCCCCAGCCCTTGCCCTTTTTGTTTTTCATTTTGAGACGGGGTCTCATGAAATTGCCCAGGCTGACTTGCACTTGCCACCCTCTGCCTCAGCCTCCAGGGTAGCTGGGATTATAGGTCAGTGCCACTGAACTCGACTGAATAAATTTACTCCAATGCTGGGCCTATGAAGGCCTTTTTGATTAATGCTGCATCTTGTTAGGTAGCTTTTTAATCATTCCTCCTTTGGGCCTGCTTCTTCCTTAAACTTTGGGCTAGGCTTCAAAGTCTTCCCACATCAATGCAAAATGACTTGTCTAAGAACCTAACCAAAGCTTTTTAGCATTCAGGAGAGAAAGAGAGAGAGAGAGAGAGAGAGAGAGAGAGAGAGAGAGAGAGAGAAATGCCTATTTCAGTAGCCTGCATGATTATGGTAATATCTGGATAGAACCTGCTGACTGTGGCCCCTGAATGACACTAGAATAAGCAGGCAAATGCTTGTAGGAACGCACCTTATCTAAGTCCTTTGGAAAACAAAATGGATATTAAGGCTAAAGATGAAATAAAAAGTAATAGCTAAAATACCACAACCAAGAGAAGTGAAAACCCATTGCTAAATGGGGTCCTCTTTGAATCTCAAGAATGATAAAAAACTGCTAACTTAATGAAGATTGTATAGCTTGCATTGGGTTATTATAGGAGGATGTTGGTAGAACCTGAGCTTTGGCTATGAAATCCGAGAGCTGTAAAACTCCAGCACTTTACCCTCATGGGCATAATGAAAGCAGCGCTTTTGCCCAAGGAAACCAATGACCACCCTCAACTCTGCATGGTTAACCATGTCCTAGTCCTTCTGTTAATCATTTTTCCTTGTCTCCCAGGCTGCAGGGCAGATGGCCCCACATTTTGCATGGTTGGGGAAAGGAAAGAAATTGATTTCTCGATGTCTCTGTTAATCTTGGAGCTCTGTGGTCTGAGAGAGAGGAAAGAATCCGGCATTTTCCAGTGCAACTACATCTTATTCTTTTTGCTGCCAATCTAAAGAAACTTAAGGAATCTTTGGAGCTATGGAAGTACCTTTTAGCCCAGCTGGGGTGTGCAGCTAAAATGCAGGTGGAGATGGGGTGTGGACTACAGAGAAAGAGGTACCAGCCGACACTCCTTGGAAAAGTTCTCCTCTGTTCCAAATCCCAGTATTTATTTTGGCCCCAGGCAGCAGACTCCTCTGGGGAAAGAGGAACCTAGTGGAACAGGGGCAGGGAGGAGGGATTTAAAAACACAGCGGAGATGATGAGATGGTACAAAACACACCTAACCAAAATACTGAGCTTAGGGTGGGTCAGGTATGTGGATTTCTGGACTGTTCCATGACTGTCAAGGCCTGTGTGCAGAGCTAAACACACCCAGATTCCTGGTTCCTGGCAGTCATCCATTTCCGACAAAAACCTTCCACAAAGTGGTCCCAAAGCTTTAGTTAAAAGGCCGTAATTAGTCCCTATCCCTATAACATAAACAACAGCTTCGAAGTTGATGGATTTGTGCATGATAAGCAAGACTTTCCTTTTTTCTTTTTTGTTTTAAATTCTCCCTCTGAGCTATACCCCAGCCCTAAAAACAAGACTTTCAAATGAAAGAAGGGCGCAGGCTCTTGTTTGCCTGTGAGAGTAGTGTCTTATCCTTCTGGCACAGACTGGACCTACATCCTTTTCTGGTCCTCAGGGTTGTGCATCTGGGTGCTCAGAATGTCAGGGCGGCTGTCCCTCACCTCCAAGCCTCCAATGCTTCCTAGAACCCGGGGTTCATCAGGAGTAGAACAAGGAAAGAGGAAACTTGTGGTCACAACCAGGACTGGGGACTTCCACCTGTCCTTGTGAATATGCATAATTTGTTTCACTTGCCTGTAGGGGGAGAAGACTAGGGGAGTAGAGAACTGGAGGAACATCGGGTTGGACTTCATGGAGTCTAGTACTTGGAAGAACTTCTCCAGGTGGAGGGACTGTGAATAACCAAGAACTGTCCCTCTGGGAGCTGTGCATCCTATAGACCTCCATCGTAGTTCTGTGGGGCCTGGAAATGGAAGCCTCAAGGTGCTGGCCTGGCTTATTTTTTAATTTTAATTTTAATTTTAATTTTTGCAGTTTTGAGGTTGACCACCCTCAACTCTGCATGGTTAACCATGTCCTAGTCCCTCTGTTAATCATTTTTCCTTGTCTCCCAGGCTGCAGGGCGGATGGCCCCATATTTTGCATGGTTGGGGAAAGGAAAGAAATTGATTTCTCGATGTCTCTGTTAATCTTGGAGCTCCACAGGTGTAGCCCTGGGGATGGAACCCAGGGCTACACCTCGACCTCTGACCTACACACCCCCAGCCCTATTTTTTATTCTTTTTTGAAACAGGGTCTCACTAAGTTGCGGAGATCTCACTAAGTGGCTGAGGCTGGCCACGAACACGGATCCTCCCATCTCAGCCTCCCAAGTACTGGGATTATAAGCATGTGCCACCAAGCCTGGCTGGCCTGGTTTATAAACATGGTTTCCCAAAGGCTTCATGAATTTCTCACTTGTTTGCATTGTGTTATCTCAGCAGGGCTCAGGGGTCTGTCTGTCCCTCGACTTACTAGACCCGTCATTCACGTTTGGGCTTTGGACCCTAGGACCTTAAGCGAGTAAAAATTCAATAGTCCCAATGCTATAGTTTGGATCTTGAATGTCTGGCAAAGCCCATGTGTTAAAGGCTTGGTCCCCAGTGTGGCATTCCTTATTGGGAAGTGGTAGAAACTTAGAAAAGTGGGGTGTAGTGGGGTGTCTATATGTCATTGGGGGTGTGTCCTTGAAAGGTTTGTGGGACCCCACCTCTCCTCTTCTCTTTTTCTTTCTGGTCACAGTGTGCAGAGTTTTGCTTTGCTGCTTCATCACAGAAACAAAGCAACTGAGCCTACCGAATATGGACTGGAACCTTTTCTCTTTAGGAGTTAATTATCCCTGGTATTTGTTACAGTAATGGAAAACTGACTAACACACCCTCCTCTATAGCTTCCCTCTCCCATCAAATAAAACAAAACAAATAAGCAAACAGAAGCCCTTAGGGTGATCCAGACCTCGACTGCAGAGAAGGGAAATTCTAGGTTGGCTAATGGAAAGCTGCCAGATGCAAGGGGATTGTGAATACAAACCTTCTCCCTGCCTTAAATGTCACCACTTGCTGGGCGTGGTGGAGCACACTTGTAATCCCAGTACTTCAGAGGCTGAGACTGGAGGATCCCAGTTCGCAGCCAGCCTCAGCTACTTAGTGAGACCCTCCGCAACTTAGTGAGACCCTGTTTCAAAATAAAGAATAAAAAATAGGACTGGGGGTGTAGCTTGGAGGTAGATTGCCCCTGGGTTCAATCCCCAGTACCGCAAAAAAAAAAAAAAATGTCACCACTGGAGAAAATTTGGTTTGTGAATTTTAATAAAAAGTGGGTGAAAGTGTCAAGACTAAGTTAGACCAGGTTCAGAAGTATCCCCAGAACCCAACCTCATTCCTTTTAGGCTTTTGCATAAGGTATCAGATCTTTCCATAAAATTAAAAAATATTTTATTATTTTATTTGTACTGGAGATTGAATTCAGGGGTGTTCTATCTCTTAGTTAGACCCCCAGTACTATTTTCTATTTTTTTTCTTTGCGGTACCAGGGATTGAACCCAGGGGCGTTCTACCTCCGAGTTACACCCCTGGCCCTATTTTTTATACTTTATTTTGAAACCGGGTCTCACGAAGTTGCGGAGGGCCTCACTAAGTAGCTGAGGCTGGCAGTGAACCTGGATCCTTCGGTCTCCGCCTCCCAAGTACTGGGATTACAAGCGTGCGCCACCATGCCTGGCACTTATTTTTTTTTTTGAAACAGGGTCTTGCTAAGTTGCTGAGGCTGGCCTCCAACCTGCGATGCTCCTGTCTCAGCCTCCCAAGTATTGGGATTACAGGTATGGGCCACCGTGTTTGGCTTAGTTTTCCCCATCTTGAGGAGGTCTGGCTGGGCGAGGCCAGCCGCACCAAGGCCATCTCTTATGCATGAGATTGCATGCTGAGATGGTCTCTCTGGGTGACCAGTAGTGAGTGTGTGGTCAGGGGCTGGGGAAGACTAGGTCAGGAAAAGGAACTGCAGACATAATTTTAGTAGAGCAGGATTGTTTGGAAATACTGATACCTCTCACCCATCTGTGCCTTTGGGTTTCCAAGACCCAAAACTACAAAGAGTTTCTGGGATCGGCCAAGTCTTTGGATTGTTCATGTGCAAAAACAACGTAGACATGGATTCAGCTTCTCTGCTTAGCTTCCCTTACTCCTCCCCACCATCTTTCAATGTGACTTGAAGCCAAGTCAATTTTCTTTTTTTTTTTTTTTTTTGGTATTGGGGGTTGAACCCAGGGGCATTCTACCTCCAAGCTACATTCCTAGCCCTTTTTAAAATTTTTATTTTATTTTATTTTTTTTGCGGTACTGGGGATTGAACAGTCTACCTCTGAGCTCCACCCCCAGCCCTATTTTTTGTTCTTTATTTTGAAACAGGGTCTCACTAAGTTGCGGAGGGCCTCACTAAGTAGCTGAGGCTGGCCCGTGTACCTGCAATCCTCCAGTCTCAGCCTCCCAAGTACTGGGATTACAAGCGTGCGTCACCACGCCCGGCTATATTTTTATTTTGAAATAGGTTCTCACTAAGATGCTGAGTGCTGGCCTCCAACCTGCAATCCTCCGGTCTGAGCCTCCCAAGTACTGGGATTGCAGTTGTACGCCACCACATTCAGCTTTCTCTCTCTCTCTCTCTCTCTCTCTTTTTAAATGAGATACTAGCCTTGCCACGTTCCCTTCTTTCACCTGTCCAAAGATGGGTGATCACAGTTGAGCAGTGTACACAGATTCCTAGAGAAAAAAAAATAAGGTGGGGGGGAGCTGAGATATGACTCAGTGTCCCAGTCTGAGGGCCCCTCAAAACTGTTAAACATCAAGTGTACTGAAAAACCCTTTTGAGTTTTCCTCACTTGCTTCTCCTTGGTTTTGAATTCCTGAACTGCCAAACAAGGACTCACTCGCCTGACACTTCCTGATCATGCGCTGACCGCCCTCCCCCCCATGGAGAGCCTTTGGCCATGGCTGTTGAACTTGAGTTTGCAAGTGCTTAGTGAATAAATAATTGTGTGTTGACAGTGATGAGATAAGCAGCCCCTCCCCTCTGCCATTTACGGCTCTGACAGCCTCTGGGGCCACCAAATAGCTCAATAAGTGGAAGTTTACAGGTGGTGGAGAGCTAAAAGAGCAGGCATTCCAAAGGCCCCGGATATGATTCAGGGATTGGGGTGACTCACGGGCCACAGAGGGGAGAGAGAGGTCTTGAGTGGCTGTCAGACTGTACTGCATTCCCTGGAAGATAAGGGACCCCTTCCCAGCCCCCCAGTTGAGCCTGGAGGCAACCAGCAGAAAACTCTGGGCTTGAAAGCTGAACCAGTTTTCACTGTAATCCTCAACTCTCCTCTGCATATCTCAGAGCTGACTAGGACTTGGTGGTTTTATAGTCTTCATGTTTCTTGTCTCTTAAATCCTGGAGGTAGTGAGCTAAAGTTAGAGTGACCAAGGAATTTATCGTTCATACCAGGCCCTTTCCAGAGTGCAGTAAAGGGGCTAGGGCAGCTGGAATGCTGGTCACCTTAGCTGTAGTGGAGGAGATCTGAGGTGGGGTCCAGCTCTGCTGTTGATCTTTCTGGGCCTCAGTTTCCCCATCTGTCAATTATTATTATTATTATTATTAAGTTTTCCCATCTATTTTTTATTATTATTATTATTATTAATTATTAATTTGTGGTACTGGGGATTGAACCCAGGGGCATTCTACCTACAAGCTATACCTCCAACCTTCTTTTTGTTCTGAAACAGTCTCACTATACTGCAGACAGTCTCACTAAGTTGTTGAGGCTGGTCTCGAACCTGCGATCCTCCTGTCTCAGCTTCCCAAGTACTGGGATCACAGACATGCGCCACCATGCCCGGCTTGTCAAATGTTATTTTAAAGTGATACTTCTTGTCTTTAGTTACCCAGTGTCAGCTGTTTTACAGTTAAGTAGTGGTATCTAATTTTTTTTGGGGGGGGGAAGGAGCAGAGTCCATTTCACTGATTTTAGAATATCTTCTAGAAGGGCAGAAACTTTTAAATTGAACTTACCATTGAAGGAGCCAAGTGGTATTGCTAGTATGTGGACGCTAATGATTATATATATATTTGCAGTACTGGGGATGGAAACCCAGGGGCATTCTACCTCCTAGCAACACCCCTAGCCTGATTTTTTTTATTCTTTTTTTTTTTTGTGGTACCGGGGATTGAACCCAGGGGCGTTCTACCTCCGCGCTACACCCCCGGCCCTATTTTTTTTTATACTTTATTTTGAAACCAGGTCTCACGAAGTTGTGGAGGGCCTCACTAGGTAGAGAGAGAGAGAGAGAGAGAGAGAGAGAGAGACAGGGAGAGAGAGAGAGAGAGAGAGAGAGAGAGCTGAGGCTGGCCGCCGCCAACCCGGATCCTCCGGTCTCCGCCTCCCAAAGTACTGGGATTACAAGTGTGTGCCACCACGCCCGACTTTATTCTTTATTTTGAAACAGGGTCTCACTAAATTGCGGAGGGCCTCACTAAGTAGCTGAGGCTGGTCGCGAGCCCGGATCCTCGGGTCTCAGCCTCCCAAGTACTGGGATTACAAGCGTGTGCCACCACGCCACCACGCTAATGATATTTACCTGCACAGTTGATCAGGGCTTTCACAGGGAAAGACAGGAGCTTGTTTTCCTCGTCTCCATCCCCACTGCCCTCAGAGGAGGAGTCATTTCTCATGTTCTCATTCCCGTAAATCTCCCACTTGCTACTCTGACGTCTCACTGCGCTCAGCCAAACCCAACCAAACAAAAACAAATTTAACAAAACTGTACATGATCTAAGACCCAGATAGAGCTTTCTCAATTTCGACCTTGTGGGCATGGTGGTTCATTTAACACAATTGCCATATTTGTCTTCCTGGGATGCATGACCTTCCCATATTACTCTTTTTTTTTTTTTGTGGTACTGGGGATTGAATCCAAAGGCATTCTACTTCCAATTTATCCCCCCAGCCCCTTTTTAAAGCAGGGTCTCTGTAGGTTGCTGAGAGTCTCCCTAAGTTGCCGAGGCTGATCTTGAACCTGCGATTCTCCTGTCTCAGCCTCCCAAGTACTGGGATTACAGGTGTGAACCACTATGCCTGGCTTCTTATTACTCTTTTTGTGTGAAAGGTCACCATGGGGTGCTAACATGCTACCTCCTTCCTGGCCCCAAAGGCTGCACTTTTGGTGTTGAAGATGTAGGCCCAGCAAGAGGGGTGAATTTCAGAAATAGCTGGGGTGGGGCTTCTCTGAAAGAGTCCCCCTTTTCTTTGAGAATGAAGATAAGGTAGTTTTAGAAGGATCCCCTCTTAGAGTCAGATCTAGGTTCAAACACAGCTTCTGAGCACACGTCCCATTTACAGAAAAGAAAGGAACGGGCCCAGAGAGGTAGGCAGGCTCCTTGGCCTGGCCTGGGGTCTCTGGTTTGAGATGTCTAGCACCTGTCCTACAGGAGGGAACGGCCTACCCTTGCACCACACACACCTATGCCTCTCTCGTGGCACTGACTGCAGTGTTTGAAAATTTACTTTTGCACACATATTAGCCCTAGCTCCACGTGACCACAGAAGAGGCAAAAACACCTGCCTTCCTCAGTTTCCCCAGGGAAACCATGAAGAAAAGTTCTGGATACCAGTCTTAACTGTGATAACCAAACTGATAAGTGACTTTCTTTGGCGCTTAGTCCTGGAAAGGCCCTACCTGCCCAGCTTGTGCTGAGGTGTGGCCTCTCCATTCTTTGCTTTCCCTGGGCAGGAAATGACAGGTGACACCTTGCTATATTCTGTGTCCAGCCCAACTCCCTTTCCTATGATGGAAAACTCAGGTAATCCATTTAGTGAAGCAAAGATGGCGGCTCCAACTGTAACCAGGCCCTTTGTTACCGCTGTACCCCAGCTTTGGTTAAAGTGGTTCTGAGCACAAAGTTTGGAGACAGGAGCTAGTTTGCATAGGCGTGGATCCCCCAAGTTTCTTGATGCTTTAAGAAAGTGTGCTGGAGCTGGGCGTGATGGCGAACACCTGAAATCCCAGTACTTGGGAGGTGGAGACAGGAGGATCGCAGGTTTGAGGACAGCCTCAAGTTTCAGCAATTTAGTGAGACCCCGTTTCAAAATAAAAAGATAAAAAATGGGCTAGGGGTGTAGTTGAGGGGTAGAATGCCCCTGGGTTCCATCTCCAGTGCCACACATACACAGAAAGTGTCCTGGGAGTTGATAGAAGTATCTAAATAAAAACGTTAACATAAGACCCATAAGATGTTAACATAAAAAAGGGTTGAGGGTGTAGCTTGGAGGTAGAATGCCCCTGGGTGAAATCTTTAGTACAAAAAAAAAAAAATAAAAGAGAAAAAGAAAGAAGGAAAGGAAGGAAGGAAGGAAGGAAGGAAGGAAGGAAGGAAGAAAGGAAGGAAGGATGAAAGCAAGCCGGGTGTGGTGGCACACGTTTGTAACCCCAGTACTTGGGAGGCTGCGACAGGAGGATTGCAGGTTTGAGGACCGCCTAAGCAAGTAGTGAGACTCATCAACCTAGTGACGCCCTGTTTCAAAATAAAAATGAAATAGGAGCCGGGTGTAGTGGCGCACGCTTATAATCCCAGTACTTGGGAGGCTGAGACCGGAGGATCACAGGTTTGCGGCCAGCTTCAGCTACTTAGTGAGGCCTTCTGCAACTTAGTGAGACCTTATTTCAAAATAAAGATTAAAAAATAGGGCTGGGGGTGTAGCCCGGAGGTAGAATGTCCCTGGGTTCAATCTCCAGTACAACAACAACAAAAAAAAAAAAAAAAAAAAGAAAGGAAGGAAGGAAGGAAGGACGAAAGAAAGAAAGAAATACTAACACAGACCAGTAAGTTCTTTTGGAGGTCTTTTGAAATGACCAGGGTCTCTGTGGTGGAAATTATGGGCACAGAAAGGACAGCAAGGGAACAAGGAGGACCTTCCTACGGGTGCTCCGCAAGGTCCACGCTTGCTGGCTGGCATGATTTTTGTTTTTGTTTTTGAGAGCAGGAGCCCAGTTTTTCCATTTCCCTTGCTCCATATGCAGTGTATAACCCCGCGGGCTTGTTTTGCAGCTGAGTTTTATTTTTAGCTGGAGATATGTATTGCTTATTAGATTTTACGATGAGGGGCGCTCAGCGCGGTTGATGCTTGTTCTGGAAATTAAGGTGGTATTTTCTTTTTTTTTTTTGCGGTACTGGGGATTGAACCCAGGGGCATTCTACCTCCACGCTACGCCCCCGGCCCTATGTTTTATACTTTATTTTGAAACCGGGTCTCACGAAGTTGTGGAGGGCCTCACTAAGTAGCTGAGGCTGGCCGTGAACCCGGATCCTCCGGTCTCTGCCTCCCAAGTCCTGGGATTACAAGCGTGCGCCACCACGCCCGGCCTTAAGGTGGTATTTTCAAATGGAGCTTGGAAATATTGCTGGGTTTCCACCCTGGTGCTGGGCCATCCCCCCAGGCCTCTGTCTCCACCCCACATTCCAGGTCTTCCTCGGAAGAATCTTGCAAAGCAGCACATGGAGATGCTTGAAGACAAGACCAGTGGGACAAAGCCCAACCCCAAGGCAGGCGGGGAGGGTCCTAGAGGAGCGCGTGCTCTCTCTGCTTTCTGTTTTGCATGGGAGGCTCCCGCACCCAGCGCCCCGCATTTGTTAGTTATATGGAATGCACATCACGTGTTTGCTGCACCAGAGGACCATACTACGCATCCTCCTTAGATGACTGGGTGAAAGAAAAATGTGAAGGGAGGGAGAACTCCCTTTTCCTTCTGAAGTCAGAGGACAGATTCTTCCTGATCTGAGCAATTAAAACCACTATCACTTTTATGAGAGGATGGGAAGAAAGCAATTCCCTGTAGAAGAAGATGAACCAAGTCTACAGAGGCCTCTGACATTTGAATAGTAGTTTGGCTGTACTGCTGTCCCCTTTGTCTTTTTATTTTCTGTTTTTTTTTTTTTTTTGGTACTGGGAATTGAACCCAGGAGCATTCTACCTCTGAGCTACATCCCCAGTCCCGTTATTTATTTATTTATTTATTTATTTATTTATTTATTTGCAGTACTGGAGATTGAATCCAGGGGCATTCTACCTCTGTTTTGGACAGGGTTCACTAGATTAACAGAATTCACAGAATGAGTATATTTGAAACAGGGATTTATCAGATGGGCTTACAGTTTGAAGCAATGTAGTCCCAAGTTCTGACTGCACGTGGAGAGTCAGAGGAACCAGTAGCTGGTTGAGCGGTCTAAGAGCTGGAGTCTTAGGATCGGAGCAACCACTAATTCAGTCCCAGTCCAAGACGTGAAGATCAGGAAGCTCTTCGGAGAAACGATGGTGAAGTTTCAGTTCGAAGGGCTGGAGGCTGACGATCTCAGACGAGAGCAGAAGATCAAGAAACTCTTCAGAGAAACGGCGAAGTTCCAGTTCTATGAGCCGGAGGCCAACGATATCAGGCGAGAGCAGATGCGTTTTCTTCAGAAAGAGTCGTGCATTGCTCTACGCGACTTCTCCCTCTTTTATCTAAGTCCTGCACCTATCAGAATCCTGCTGCCTACATTCAGGGCAGGCTTTCTGTTTAATCTGCTGTTACACATCCAAAGTCACATGATCTTGGGTGTGTCATGACCAGGTCAAGTTGACAAACTAGATTGACTATCACAACCTCTGAGCTACACCCTAGCCCTATTTTTTATTTCTTATTTTGAAACAGGGTCTTGATAAGTTGCTGAGACTGGCCTCAAACCTGTGATCCTCCTGTCTCAGCGTCCCAAGTACTGGGATTACAGGCGTGTACCACTGTGTCCAACTATGGCACTTTTTATAGCATCCTGAAACCTAGAAGACCCTGCAAGCCTTGTTATTGTTTTTTTTAATCTAACCAAACTCTTGACCTCATAATTTAGAAGAGAGAAAACATGTCTTCTGAGAGGTGGTTATTCGACTCTAGTGTTCTTAGAACATTTCTTTTTTTTTTTTTGCGGTACCGGGGATTGAACCCAGGGGCGTTCTACCTCCACACTACACCCCCGGCCCTATTTTTTATACTTTATTTTGAAACCGGGTCTCACAAAGTTGTGGAGGGACTTACTAAGTAGAGAGAGAGAGAGAGTGAGAGAGAGAGAGAGAGAGAGAGAGAGGAACAGGGAGAGAGAGAGAGAGAGAGAGAGCTGAGGCTGGCCATGAACCCGGGTCCTCCGGTCTCCGCCTCCCAAAGTACTGGGATTACAAGCGTGTGCCACCACGCCCGGCTTCCCTCATGACACTAATTCAGGAGGGAGAGTTTGAACTTACACGGGGTAAATAAAAAAGAATAGAAAATGAGGTCAAGTTAGGTGGGGGCCTCAGTGGGTCCGGGCTGATCAAGTTGATAGGTGATACCAACCGTGTTGACCTTGTCAGTCGTGTGTGTGTGTGTGTGTGTGTGTGTGTGTGTGTGTGTTTCATCCTGGGGCCCACCCAGGTCCCCTGTCCTGCCACATCCTAAGGTGAGTTCCCCCCAATATACCTCAGCAAACATGGAAGCTCTAATGAGCCCTTCAGGCTTCAGCAATTCCACCAATGACTGGAGCCTGTGCGTTAAAGCATTTTAACATACAGAAGCTAACGACACGAGGTGTTCTCCTCTGTCCAATCGTGGCAGCTCTCCTCTGCTCTCCAACCAGACCCCTTTACTTTAACAAGAACTTGAGCAGATTCCACAACATTCGGGCCACTCGCGGTAATTAAACTTTAGCTGGCTCATTAAAAGCTATAATTATGACCCAACTCGAAGTTCTTTACCTCCGCTTTCCACACCTTCTTTGTGAGGCCACCAGGGACATCTGGTGGAGACGCTGGGGTGGCAGAAGCAGGTGTGTTTTCCCTCCCACCCACCTGTGTCTTTCCTTTTGAATTCTAGGCGCAAACATAAGCAAAGCCCTTGAGCACAGCAGGCTTGGGTCTTGAAAAATGCTCTGTACAAACTATGCCCAAGTAAGGGAGAAAATCACCTTATTCCAGCATAAGAAGAGTTTTCACATTTTATATTTAAGGCCTTTTTGTCTGGTTTCTTCCCAAACCCACCCCTCTAGGAGACCTAAAGTCATTGAGAACTGTATGCCCTATATCCTAAAGTAGCATCTGTGTCCAAGTTGCTTTATTTTGCTTCCCACATAAGTACCATAAAATGACCAGTAAGGAAACTGTGTACATAGTATGTAGATAATATTAAGTGGAGTGGGTTTTCTTTTTTGCGTAACTGGGGATTGAACCCAGGAGCATTCTACCTCTGGGCTATACCCCCCAGTCCTATTTTTTTTTTATTCTTTATTTTGAAACAGGGTCTCATGAAGTTGCGGAGGGCCTCACTAAGTAGCTGAGGCTGGCCGCGAACCCGGATCCTCTGGTCTCAGCCTCCCAAGTACTGGAATTACAAGTGTGCGCCACCACGCCTGGCTTAAGTCTTAGGTAGAGGCTGTTTCTTTGACCTCGAACTCATTTGCACTCAGGATGAGGAGGTGTGTGTGTGTGTGTGTGTGTGTGTGTGTTACAGAACCATTTTCTCTGTGCGGTTTGCTGGGGACTGAGATGGCTGGACTGTGGTGGTGATCAGGCTCATAAACAGAGGTCTTGGTTTTGTGACTCACCTGGGCCACTTGCTTTCATTTTGCTGAGTGGCCACACATGGTTTCCTCTGTTCTCTGAGACCTCTTGCAAAGGTGTATTCTCAATCCAAGAATAATTAGACGAGAGACAGCGTGTGTCACCACTAATAAAAAAGGGTCTCAGTGTTCACACTAAGATGAGCTAAAGGCCACTTGTGTGACTTTGGCACATTGAAGGACTGTCTTTTTGACGTAGGGACACAATCCAGAGAAGATTGAGTATCTGTTCTCTTTCTGTCTTTTTGACCAAGTGTCAGTGATTTCTTTTGGGAATTCAATATCATCATGGTCATATAATCAATTGCAAATTTCAGCCAGTCAGGCCCTGCGATCAAAGCTGTCATGGATGTGCTGTTGCTTGCAGACTTGGAGAGTCAGCTTTTCCGAGTAGCTGCAGTTCAGGATTGTGTCACTCTCAAGAGCAGCTCTGGAGGAAGGCCCATGGTAAGACGTGACATGTTTTCTCACTTCATTGAGCCTATATATATATATATATATATATATATATATTTAGAATGCTTAAGATTTTATGACTAAGCCACATGCTAAGAGCACCCAGGAAGGTGAATGAACTTCCTGTGAACACCTCATCAGATGGCTCAACCCCCAGATGTTGGGACTTTGTGGAGGATAAAGCAGGAATAACATATGTGGGGCTAAAAGCAGAATACTGATGTGTGAACCCGACTCTTTTAGGGGTGAGGGGTGTTGGATGAGCAGAGTGCATAGAGAAACAAAGAAGGTCAGGTACAACGAGACCCTTTTGGGGGGAGCCAAGACCGGGAAGGCCAAAAACAAAGGTCAAATCTGCAATGTTCTAGAACCTGGCTGCAGTTAGGGGGACAGCCATATGTTCCATGGATGAAGATGGAGTTTGGAGAGAGTGATTTAGGAAAAAATGGGGGTTCGGGTGATCCTAAGACTGCTTTGAGGGTTCCAGGTCCAACTTCTTGGGCAGATGGTGCAAGGTCTGGCCCATGTTTGGACTCTGAGGCCCTTCTCCTGCTGAGGACCTGGCTAGGAAAAAATTTCAGTTGCATGGGGTTATTTCTCCCCAGAGACACACAGGGCATGATTCTGTTTTACTAGCCTTTCCCAAGAAGAGGCATAGCTTTGCCAGTATCAACTCATTCACCCGGCACTGAAAATATTATCCTGGCAATGACTCAATACATCTGCAGAATTGGTTGAGCCTTAATAGGCAAGGGAAAGAATGGGGATTGTGGGGGCCATTGCTCCTTTCCTGTAAATGAGAAAGTTGGGAGAAGGGCATGTTATCAACTTATTTATCGGGGTGCCTCTGGCCTATTCTCTTCCATAGTAACAAGGGGCAAGTGGAACCAGTTCTGGTGGCCCAGGGTTCTTGTGAGAAAGGTCTTAATTACAGACCCTTTTGGCCCACTCAGAAGTCCTTTTTCTGATATCTTAAGTCAGCTCCAGTCTTTGTGGTGGGCTTTCTCTTTTATTTCAGTTGCCCATATTTCCATTTGTTGTCTGATTCTTTTCGGGTTTGAAAGTTTATAACATTTCTCTATGGCTCACCCAGCATCTTGGATCTTTGTAATTCTTTTTTTTTTTTATGGTACTGGGGATTGAACCCAGGGGCATTCTATCTCTGAGCTACACTCCCAGTCCTATTTTTTATTCTTTATTTTGATACAGGGTCTCACTAAGTTGCAGAGGGCCTCACTAAGTAGCTGAGGCTGGCCGCAAACCCACGATCCTCCTGTCTTAGCCTCCCAAGTACTGGGATTACAAGCGTGCGCTACCACGCCCGGCTTGTAATTCATACTAGCAGGATCAGAGAAACATTAAAGCCCAGACTATGTTGTTTTTCTGAACATTACCACCAGAGCTGGAGTTGAATAATGGATTCTTCTGCTCTGGTTCATCTTTTCTTCATTCTCATTCTCTCCCCCAACTCTTTCTCAATTTCTCTCCCTCCCCCCTCTTCTCTCTTTCTCTAAGATGATAATATAAAAAAAATGAAAACAGAAAACTAAAATTAGACATATATGACCAATGATTCTGCTTTGGGCAATGGAAAAATAAACCATGCCCACATTTCTATTTTTCCCAGGAACTGAAGAACAACCTTGGCTATTTGGGCAGTTAGCTATTCCTGGGTACATTTCAGAAATAACTCATGTTTATTTATTATTGGGTATTTATAACAGTGTTTCAGAGTAGGTTTCCAATAACCCCCACAAAGGAGTCTGGGCTCCAGCACTAGCTGGGGATGGGGCAGGCAGGGGTGGAGGAGGGAAGGATACCATCACTGCTGGGAATCTCACCCTCACCCTCTCCTTAGCATTTCTGCTTACTGAGGACATAAGACGGGGAGTGGCTTACTGAAAAAACAAGGCTCGGAGCTTTGTTTCTCTGTGAGTCGTCCTTTCAAGAACGTCAGGCCCTAAATCGGATTACTTCTTGCATTTGATGGAGTGTTCTCTCTCTCTCTCTCTCTCTCTCTCTCTCTCTCTCTGTGACACACACACACACACACACACACACACACACACACACACACACGCTGCTCAGGCAGAGATTGGCGGTGACATATCTAGAGGCATAAAAGGATCTTGAATTCCTGAGCAGTCAGCCATAGACCTGATCGGCCCAGGAATGTTGCTGGCTCCTGGAGCTGACATCATCCCTCCCCTCCTAGCTCTGGGAGGGGCCCTCTGACCCCCCAGGTCTTAGGGCAGTTATTTTCAGCCTGCAAACCCTTCCTCTAGCATTCCCTTGGTGTACTGAGGGAGCCGGGGTTTCAGGGGGACCCTTCGACTTTGCTGAGGTTCCAGTCTCTGCCTGGGAAGGAACCAAGAGTGAGAGGCTGCTAAAGATGAAGGGCTTTGGAGCACATCTGGCCCAGCGTCTTCATTTGCCCATGAGGACTTGGAGATTGGCTTGTTCAAGGTCAAATAGCCAGATGCAAATCTGCTATCCTGCCCTGTCCCTCCCACCCCTCCCTCTGCTGTTCTTTGTCTATTTCAGTGGTTTTCCAACAAGTTGGTCTCAGGTCCCTTTGAGTCCTGAAAATTTACTGAGGATCCCAAGGAGCTCTTGTTTATTATGGGTCATATCCATCAATATCCACTATATTAAAAATTCAGGCTGAGACAATTTAAATATGCATTTATTGATATATTTAAATACATCAATAAATCCTTTGCATGTTGATATGAATTACTTTTATGACAACAACGGGTCATTTCAAACACGAAAAGTGTCATTATTTTACATTTTGCAAATCTCGTTAGAGAAGACCGTGTGGTTGTCATATCTCTTTCTACATTGGATCAGTTGCTAAGTCACATGTCATACAGCATCTGGAAACTCCACTATGAAAGAATAAGAGTGAAAAAGGCAACTTATGGTCATAGGATCACAAGGTTCTAGATAACAAAGGCCAGAAAAACATGCAGGCAGGCTATTTCTGCTTTCCGCTCTGCCTTCTGTCTCCTTTGAGATCGAGTTAATAATAAATGTGACTGGCGCATACATAAAAGGACCCAATAAATGTTGCTATTTATCTTCTTGTAATTTTACCTGGGGATATTGAGGCACACAGTTGGAAGGGAAGGGGAAGCAGAAAGTCTAGGAAGAGACAAATCTCTAGCATTCACATTTCCACAGGTCCCATAACAAGGGGTCTTCAATGGCCCCCTCTTCAATGGCTGCCGGAATCTCTCAATGCTAAAGTAGAGGAGTGAGAAATATCCCCCAGCTCCTCTCTCCTTTCTCAGAGCACATTACATATTTTATTTACAGACAATCCACTCCTGGGTCACTCCTCAGCAGGCCCAGTTGGTGGGGTGTATCCTCAAGGAGTCTCAGCACCAGAAGGTATTTGGAAGGGACCCCCCCCATCCAAGCTTCTGCACACCCTTGAGTCCCCTCTGTGCTCCTGACGAAATTGCCCAGACTCTGCTCAGTTCCCCTTTCCCCCCGGGATGCGCAAATGGCTCTTCCTCTGCAGCTCTTCCGAGTCGTCCTTCAGTGACTCACCTGCTGCCCCAGGAGTTTTCCGTGGCATTAGCTACCACATGTCCTTGCCTGTCGAGGGCTTGGTGCTCTCTGGGGAGGGAGTCCTTACCTGGCAGGCTGACGAAGCCATCGGGGCCAGATCTGGGCCATCTCTGTGTGGCACACAGACCATGGCAGGCACCCCTTGTGGAGAGGCAGTAATGGTTCAAGGAATGATGGTATGAAATTGAGCAGCTCACCAGGCAGAGGTAGCTCATCTCTATGCAGGCCGAGAGCGTCCTCTGCAGGAGGCAGGGGCAATAGCCAGGTTCTCTTCTAATATAAGGCTCGTTCTATCCATCACTCCTGCCTGATGGGGTGCCGATGCATGGTCACTACCAACTGTACTCCATGCGTGCGTGTGCGTTTGTGTGCATGTGCGTGTGTGTGTATGTGCATGTGCGTGTGGCCTTCTGTATACACAGGCACCCAGCAGACAGAAAGAAGGGTATAGCCTGGGAGAATATTTTCTCTTTCCTTTGCAGCTTTCAAGCCTGGGGGGTACGTCTAGAAGACATATGGATAGCACACTCCTGCGAGTCTGGGCAGCATTTTCCGACTGTTCCCCTGGAGCGGAAATGGGAGATGGCTGGATTTGTTGTGGAGAAGCAGGATTAAGACACAGTCCCAGTCTGGGTTTCCTGCGCAGGCCACACTACTTGTGGGGGCTTGAGTCAAGAAAACATGATATATTACAAGTCACAACAAAATCCCGCAGTTGTCTGGTCCTGAGTAGACGCCTAAGAGGTGAATTAGAGGTGAGTCGAATGCTTTCGGAGGAGGAAATGACTTATCAGGCTGAACTTCCCTGCGAGTCCATACATCATTCACTTGCAGAAAACAAAAGAGAGTAAGAAGGCAGACGGCCTGCAATGTCCTGGTTGCAAACTTCCTTTATTGTCTGGGCCTGCGTGCCTCCTCTGGGAGGGTGGGGGATAGTGTACGCGGGCCAAGTCAAGCCCATTCTGTGAGATGCATGAATTCCCTGCAGGACTAAAGACTGTTCTCCACGTGACGTCCAGGGTTCCCTGCTCACCTGGTAACCAGCCTTAGTTTTCTTATTTTTTGTACTAGGGATTGAACCCAGGGACATTCTACCTCTGAGCTACACCCCTGGCTCTATTTTAGTTTTTGTTTTGAAACAGCGTCTCACTAAATTGTGGAGGGCATTGCTAAGTTGCTGAGGTTGGCTGCGAACCTATGATCCTGCTATTTCAGCCTCCTAAGTACTGGGATTATAAGCGTGCGCCACCAGGCCTGGCTCAGCCTTGGCTTTTCTCCTGGTGGGGTCCAGCTTCAAGGCTGACATGACTGTTGAGCAGCTGAAGAGTCCACAGCATCGTAGCACAGCTCTTAGACACCCTCACAATGTGGCCCTTTGTGCTTTGGAGCCCAAATTCGTGTGTGTGTGTGTGTGTGTGTGTGTGTGTGTGTGGTACTGGGGATTGAACCCAGGGGCATTTTACCTCCAAGCTACACCCCAGCCCTATTTTCTTTTTTATTTTCATTTGGATACAGGGTCTCACTAGGTCGATGTGAGTCTTACTACTTGCTGAGGTTGTCCTCGAACCTACAATCCTCCTGTCTCAGCTTTCCAAGTACTGGTATTACAGGCATGTGCCACCATGCCAGGCTTAGGGATTCTTGTTATTTCATTTGTGGTTGTCTTTACTTTACTTGTAAACTGGGGGAAGACCCAGGCCTTTCTCACCAGCGTGCTCCCAGAGCGCCCACTCACATTCGCCACTCCAGTACAATGATTTCTGCAAATTGCACACCACTTTATATTCTCATGATTTTATTTCTACTCATCATAAAGGTGCCTAGAGTCCTAAAGCATTAGGGATTGGTGGGAATTCAGATAATAAAAACCCTTGATCTGACAGAAGAGGAATTTGAAGCTCAATCTACGTGACATATTCAAAGTTATGGAGCAAATTCAGAGAGAAACCAGGGCAAAACCCAGTTTCCCTGTCTGGCAGGTCCAGTATGGATTTTATAAATGTCTCCATGAAGTTAGTTCATAACCACTAAAATTTTCACATGTTATTAGGAATAATAACAATAGTATTCTGTGTGTTTCTATAACTTTGGAAATTACTCCATAGGTTTGTGTTCCAGGCCTCAATTGCAGAGTTAGTTTTTTTGTTTGTTTGTTTTGTGGTACTGGGGATTGAACTCAGGGGCATTCTATCTCCGAGCTACAATTCTAGTCCTATTTTATTTTTATTTTGAAACAGGGTCTCACTAGGTTGATGAGAGTCTCACTACTTGCTGAGGCTGTCCTCGAACCTGCGATCCTCCTGTTTCAGCCTCCCAAGTACTGGGATTACAGGTGTGTGCCACCAGGCCAGGCTGCAGAGTTAGTTTTGAATGCAGGCAAAACCCTCCGACACAATGACCTGCTGATATTGATGGGGTATTCATATTTTGAGGGGGTTGATTTGTCTGTAGCTTAGAATCTGAATTATTTCTCTTCTACTCTCACGGCAAGCACAGGACTCCGTCTCCACACAATCTGTGAACTGTTTTGCAGCAACAAGACTGTCATCGTCTCATTTCGCACTCATCCATTGGTAACACGAGGGGCTGTAATAGATGTGGTTCAGAGACCGACATCCAAGCAATAAAAATGGATTCCTTACGACGGTCTGTAACGAGGCAAACGGACCCAGCGTCTGGCATTAATGGGAACGGGGAAATCGCTACCAGATGACTATAACATTCACAGAGACGGCGTCTCTGGCCTTCCAACCCAAGCCATCTCTGATGGCAGCTCGTCCCCCACATGTGCCTCACAGACGTGGGTTATTTACGGGCCGCACGGAGCGCAGTCAGGCCCGAGGTATAACAGCAGGGGCTGCATGCATGGCGGCTGAGGTCATGCAGTTATTCATTTCAAGCTGTAAAGACATTTGGTTTTAAGAACCTCAGCGACTCCGCTGGGATTGGCTTTCAGAGAAGAAAAACAGCCCCGAGTTCTTTTCCTGTTTAAGCAGCGGTGGGCTTAGGCTGACATCATTAGCCTTCTCTTAACCCTTTTGGGGCTGGGAAAGTTCCTGTGCCCTGTCACTTTCCCTGGGTGAGTTTTGCCTTTTGAAAGAAGATAGTGTGAGCCACAGTGATTTACTATGAACTTGCGACATTGTGTCCGACATGTATGTTACCAAACTAGAAGGCAGGAGGACTCCTAATAGGTCACAGGGGGCTCAGGAACAAACATATTGGGGTTTTGAAAGAGGCCTTTGGATAAGTCCGATCCTGGCACCACTTTCCGCATCTGTAAGTAAAGGTGTTGGAGGTGGAGGGGAAGGGACTTGATTATCTCTAGGTCCCCTCTCCAGTCCTATGCAAGCCCATGAATAGTCATGTGCTATATGGTTGCTTTTAATCTATGCACTGTCTTTCCCAAGAGCAACCATTCTTTGAGGTCAGGAATCAGCTCTGGGTGCACAGGGCCATGTTTATAAACTTTCCTGGTCAAGTGAGTGGATTGCTCTCTCTCTCTCTCTCTCTCTCTCTCTCTCTCTCTCTTTTTGTTGCTAGGGATTGAGCCCAGGGGCATTCTACCTCTGAGCTACTACACCCCCAGCCCTTTTTTTTTATTATTTTTTTGCGGTACCAGGGATTGAACGCAGGGGCGTTCTACCTCCGCGCTACACCCCCAGCCCTATTTTTTATACTTTATTTTTTGAAACCGGGTCTCACGAAGTTGCGGAGGGCCTCACTAAGGAGAGAGAGAGAGAGAGAGAGAGAGAGAGAGAGAAGACCGGGAGAGAGAGAGTGAGAGAGCTGAGGCTGGCTGCGAACCCGGATCCTCTGGTCTCCGCCTCCCAAAGTACTGGGATTACAAGCGTGCACCACCACTCCCGGCTTCAGCCCTTTTTAATATATATATTTTTATTTTGAAACAGGGTCTTGCTAAGTTGCTGAGGTTGGCCTTGACCCTGTGATCTCAAGTACTGGATTTTAGGCATGCACCACCACACCCGGCTAGTAGACTGTTCTTGAACCAAAGAGTCAAATAAGAGGCAGTGAGGTTATAAGAAGTATTTGGGGGGGGGGCACTGGGGACTGAGCCCAGGGTCATTCAACCTCCAAGCTACCTCCCCAACTCTTAATTTTTTTAAAAAATAGGGTCTTACTAGGTTGCTGAGGCTATTGCTAAGTTGCTGAGGTTGGCTTTGAACCAGCAATCCTCCTGTCTCAACTTCTCAACTACTGGGATTATAGATGTATGCCACCATGCCCAGTTTATAAGAAATATTTTATTTTATTTTAATTTTTATTTATATTTTGCAGTATTGGGGCTGGAACCCAAGGGCATTCTACCTCTGGGCTATACCCCCAGCCCTATTTTTTATTCTTTATTTTGAAATAGGGTATCACAAAGTTGCGGAGGGCCTCACTAAGTAGCTGATGCTGGCTGCGAACCCAGATCCTCCTGTCTCAGCCTCCCCAGTACTGAGATTACAAGCGTGCACTACTACCCCTGGCTATAAGGAATGTTCTAAATATGCACCTGTGCACGACTGTCCACAGTGTGTCAAAAATGTGCAGCATTGGAAAGCAAAGGTGAAATAGTGATGGTAAGGTAGACGATTGTACGGGGAATGAGGAGACAGGTAGGGGGACTTAGCTTTATTTATACAAAGACATCCAGGTCAGTGACAAATCCAAGTGGCAGTGTAGCGCCATGCCTAGATTCTGAGAATTAATAAGGCCAGGGCTGCCAATCACTTGGGGTGAAATTTGCCAAAATATAATGGCAATCAAATAATGGCCATCACCCTCTTAGGGTAACTCTTTCCAGTCTCAAGAGTCATCACTGTCAGCAAGTCACTAGTGAACACGTGCAACAGTTGCACAACTAATATACATAGGCCCCAAGGCAATGCTCCCATTTAACAAGTTATAATTCAGCAAAAAGATGTTTATGCATAGAAAAAAATGGAGCAATGATGTGTCACTGTGGGTGAGAATACACATGATTTAGGTTTTCTTCTTCTTGCTTATTTCTACTTCTGAAATATCCTGCCAGGAGCATTAATGAATCATTTAGATAATTAGACAGCATTCATAACCATAATTTAATTGGTAAATTAGGAATAATAGAGCGGGGAGAGTTTCTCACAGTCGGCTCTCTACCACTCCCAGTTGAGATACTGAGGGGGCTCTGAAATTGCTCTTGGATGAAGGTTAGTGATGATGGGGGCTATGCTAGCTCCCCCTCTCCTCCCTTTTCGCTGTGATTTTGGGCAATTCTATGAGCTCCTCCTCCAAAAGCAAGATAACTCGATTTCTGGTATTGATATCAATACCTCACCTAGAACTTCATTACTCCATCCTTTAAATGGTTCAGATTTTCCTGGTCTGTGGCCCCAGATTTTCCTGGTCTGCTCATGGCAGGCATTGAGCACTCTTTCTCTATTGTCCTCTTCATATTTCTGGTCCATTTGTCAGCCACACCCCTCTAAATCTTCAAGCAAGCCACCCGAGGCAGTAATGATGCCATCGTCCCTTTGCATTATTTCTCACAGTCTAACTTGGTGTTTGAGAAATCAATGCAAAATTTAGTTGTGTTGGAACCACACAGATAGCGCCATGCCTAAATTCTGAGAATTAATAAGGCCAGGGCTGACAATCACTTGGGGTGAAATTTGCCAAAATATGATGGAGAAAAGATTTCTGAGCGTCAGGGATATAACCCCCCACAAGCAGGCAAATATGCAGGGAAAGGGCATGAAATCATGGCTGTCACAGGTCACCTGGTCATGGGTCACCTGCTTGCCTTTGCCTCCTGGGTGGCGGAGGAATAGTTGTTGCAGGTGTGGCCTGGAGGGACTCCCAGAATAGACCCCAGCTCCACACTGCTACTTTTGTGAAGCCTAGAGTTTCCCTCTGTCCCTAGAGACACAAGGACAGATGACACATTCAGAAAGATCTTTTTTTTTTTTGTGGTACTGGGGATTGAACCCAGGGGCATTCTACCTCTGAGCTACACCCCCGGCCCTATTTTTTTTTCTTTATTTTGAAACAGGGTTTCACTAAGTTGCTGAGGCTGGCTGTAAACCTGTGATCCTCCTGTCTCAGCCTCCCAAGTACTAGGATTACAAGCATGCCCGGCTTGGAAGGATCTTTCTTAAAGCTCCACCAACAAAAACACAGCCCAAGATCCTGTGACCAGCACGGTCAAGCTTGATCCATACAACTCCTAGCGGCCACAGCACCTGGGGCTGGGAGGCTGTGACTCCTTGCACCCAGTCCAGCCTGAGTCTCTAGCACATTCCCAAGCGATTTTTGCCATGGTGTGCGTGTGTGTGTGCTCGTGCAGAGGCCACACAGGGGCTGCAGCCAGCCTTCCCCTAGCTGCTGGCCCCACTCGGGCTCATTCATCTCCCACAGCTGTCAGGGAGAGAACAACAGGTGAAAGCCGGCCCGGCCATTGTTCCCAGGAAGCCTTTAGCTACGCCTGCCACCCCCTCCTGGAGGAGCGGACCTCCAGCTTAGAGAGCTTCATGGTGGGAGGCCAACTCCAGAGCAGCATGAACTGGGAAAGCCATCTCTCAGACCCACCCTTGAGGAGTCCCTGAATCTGTGCCCGGGAAGCTGCCTTTGGGCCTCTTGAAGGGCTTGGTGAAATACAAGGACAGGTGTGGCAGCCCCTCTGGGAGCTGGGCCTGCAACTCTGATGGCCGTGGGGGTCAGAGGAGCACATTCCGTCTCTAGGCCCCAGTCTCCCTGTCACCCAGCGGGACAGCCCGGAGCATTGAAGGGTTCAGGGCCACTCGTGAGCCACGCCTCCCAGATCTTCAAGGAGTCCCAGGAGAGTGGTAACCAGGTCAGCTTCCTTCTGAGTTAGTTCTAATGGCCTAGCTTGGTGCTTCGTGAATATTAAGTTTGAGGGAAAAAAATGCAAAATTCAGTTGTGTTTGAATTGCCCAGGTGGCATCATGCCTAAATTCCGAGAATCTGTTAAGACCAGGGCTCCAAAGCATCCAGGTAAAATTTGTCAAATGTGATGGTGAAAGAGAAAGACTTGTGAACGTCAGGGACTACCTCTGCGGGCAGGCAAATTCGTAGGGAGAAATAAGCCGGGGGGTGGGGTGGAGTGGGGTGCTAAGTTGGAGATAACCTTAAATGCATAGTGAGAAATTCAGGCCTAAGCCTGTGGACAGGATTTGCCTCACCAATTTGAAGAGTTTCCTGGACTTTCTCTTCCCCTGGCAGCCCAGCTGGCCTGCTCTTGGCTCTCCAGGGGAGGGAAGGCTGTCAGGCTGCCTCCTCTGCTCTGGGTGCCCACCGATTGCATCTCTGTTGCTGCATTACATTTTTGGGGAGAAGAGAGTGTGGGTGAGAATATAAGGACAGTCACAGAATAGTAGATAAGCAGCCCAGCAAGGGAGCGGTTACAGAGAAGCCATGGTCTGCAGGTCACAAGAACCGTAGGAAACCCTAGGAAGCCGGGGTAAACCTCAGGAGGCTAGGCCTGGCATTGTGGCGAACTTTAAGTAAAAATCGTGATTCCTATCAAAAAGGCCTGTGGTTGGTTGTGATAGAGGAAGAGCAGGCCCCTCCTGTGTCTGGAGACCCCAGGAAAGCTGCCAGCGCCCCCCAAAGGCAGGAGGGGGAGGTTCCCATGGAGGTGGGTGGCTGGGGGCTGAGGCCTGCTACCTGGGTGATGAAGGTTTGCTTTTCAGTGCAGGTAGCAGTACCTTAGCCCTTTACTATGCATAGGAAGTTGGTAATGAGGTGGGACAATGTACCCTAACCTCTGCGTGGCCAGTGTTTGAATTCCTGCCATCAACCTTACTCTTTTTTTTTTTTCTTATGTTAGGGATCAAACCCAGGGCCTTGTGCATGCCAGACAAGTGCTCTACTACTGGGATACATCTCTATCCAGTTATTTATTTATTTATTTATTTATTTATTTACTTATTTATTATCTATATATCTTTGGTACTGGGGATTGAACCCAGGGGCATTCTACCTCCAAGCTATACCCCCAGACCGATTTTATTTTTTCTTTTGAAACAGGGTCTCGCTAGGTTGCTGAGAGTCTTGCTTAGTTACTGAAGCTGTTCTCGAACCTGCAATCCTCCTGTCTCAGCCTCCCAAGTATTGGGATTACAGGTGTGTGTCACCGCATCTTATTTTTTCAGTACTGGGGATTGAACCCTGGGGCATTCTACCTCCAAGCTATACCCTCAGCCCTTTTTATTTTTTTTATTTTGAAACAGGGTCTTGCTAAGTTGCTAAGAGTCTCGCTAAGTTGCTGAGAGTCCCACTAAATTGCTGGGGCTGGTCTCGAACCTGTGATCCTTCTGCCTCAACCTCCCAAGTACTGGGATTAGAGGCATGGGCCACCATGCCCAACTCCTTTATTTTTTTATTTTATTTTATTTTTTTGCGGTACTGGGGATTGAACCCAGGGGCGTTCTACCTCCGAGCTATACCCCCAGCCCTATTTTTTTATTCTTTATTTTGAAACCGGGTCTCACGAAGTTGCAGAGGGCCTCACTAAGTAGCTGAGGCTGGCCGCGAACCCGGATCCTCCGGTCCCTGCCACCCAAGTACTGGGATTACAAGCGTGCGCCACCACGTCCGGCTTCCAACTCCTTTATTTTTATTTTAAGACAGAATCTGGTCCAGGCTGCCCTAGAACTTGCCATCCTCCTGCTTCAGTCTCCCCAGTAGATGGGATTGCAGGCATGCGCCGCTGAGGCGTTCTCCCTCCTGGAACTCTTGTAATGGCTGTGATTGTAGGAATGCTCCTTTGCTTCTTACTGTTTGTTACACTATAATGCCACTAATTTTTTTCACTCATATCAATTGCTCCTTGATTTACTAAGGGGTTATGTTCCAGTAAGTCCATTAGGAAATGAAAATATCGTAAGTCCAAAATGCACTTGTTGCATCAAACCTACTTACTGAACGTCATGGTTTAGCAACACAGTACATCGTAGAGAATGGGCTGTTCTCCCTCTTGATCCTGTGGCTGACTGGGAGCTGTGGTTCGCTGCCTATGCCCAGTATTGCTGGAGAGTATCATGCGGCACAGTACTAGCCTAGGAAAAGAGCAAAATTCAAAATTCAAAGTATGGTTCCTACTGAATGCGTATTACTTTCACACCATCAGGAAATTGGAAAATTGTAAGTTGAACCATTGTATTGTTGGTGACTGTATTCTGTGTGTGTGTGTGTGTGTGTGTACGTGTGTGTGTGTGTGTGTGTGTGTGTGTGTTACTGAGGATTAAACCCAGGGGCATTCTGCCTCTGAGCTATACCCCCAGTCCTATTTTGTTTTTGAAACAGGGTCTTACTAAGTTGTAGAGGGCCTCACTAACTTGCTGAGGCTGGCCACGAACTTGCGATCTTCCTGTCTCAGCTTCCCAAGTACTGGGATTATAGGTGTGTGCCATCAGGCCCAGCTTGATGACTGTATTCTACCCAACTAGATACTCCATTTTGGTTAAGGATGGGGGTCTCACACATTTGAAGCCATGATGTTAGCAGAATCTGAATCATTTTAACATGACAGTTACTCAAAGCATGGGGACAAAGGACAGGTAAGCATTGATGGGCATTTCCCATGCAGATATGGCAGGGCCTGGGGGCTCAGGGACAACAGGAAGGCTCTCGGAATTTGGACTGAAAGAGAGATCAAAGGGGAAAGCCTCACATCTCAGGGTCTGGAACTATGTCCCGCGAATTGGGGGACAGACAGGAGTCACAGGCACTGACACATCTGTAGCTGCAGATCAGAATCTCAGGGCATGGGCGTGGGCAGCAGGAATTGGCTGTAGATAGTAGGTCGCAGCAGATAAGAGCTTTGTATCTTAGTTTTCTATGGAACACTGTGGCAAGGAACCTCTGTTCACCCACAGCTGGGCTGGGTAGTTGGCACTGCCACAGGCTTCAATCAGTGTGGGGGAGGACCACCCACCAGTGCCACAGGTGTGGGTGGTCAGGTCCTCTTGGACAGCCAGTGCCCTGGCTCCTGGTGTCTTCCTTAGGCACATCCGATTCCCTCCTGCACAGTAGAATCTGCTCATCTGGAGACTGGGCCCACCGCCAGCAAGCCAGTCCCAGGCCTCCTCTTCCCAGCTAAGCACTCAAGTGGCCGGAGGTGTCCTGAGGCGCCTTAGAGCCAGGGTAGCTCCCAGGCCCTGCAGTCTGGCTAAAGGCTTCAGGTAACATCTCACTGGTTCTGCCTCTTGCGTGTCTATGTTATCCCCTGTTCCTTTCATTCCCACCCCTGGCTAAGCCGGCTTTGTCCCGAGCTGCAATCTCCATCATCTCCCTGGACCAAGTGCCTCCCAGGGTCACCAAGAGAGCATGTAGGAGCCGTTGTGGCTGCCCAATAAACTGGCTTCAAAATAGCTTCGCTTAAGCTCCCTGGGGACACTCAGTCTCCCTGGTTCCTGCTCATCCAGTGCTGGGCCCTGCGGTCCCAGCTGTGCCCCAGGACAGCCTGTCACTCAGTGGCCTGGAGCACGTGTGTCTATTTTAGATAGCCCTCATCCAGAGGAGCTACCTCACTGAGGGTCCCCAGTCCACTCTCCTGGGCTCACAGGCCCTATTCTGCCTGTCCCTTGGTTTGCTCCTCCCTCCCTCCCTCCATCTTTCTTCCCTCCCTCCCTTATTTCCTTCCTTCGCTTTCCTTTCCTTCCTTCTTGGTGTTGGGGATCAAACCCAGGACCTTAGCATGCTAGGCTAGTGCCCTGCGTTGATTGACACCCTCCGCCTTCCCCCACTTAGCTAGCTTTCTCTTCCTTCTTTCCTCCCTTCCTTCCTTCCTTCTTTCCTTCCTTCCTTCCTTCCTTCCTTCCTTCCTTCCTTCCTTCCTTCTTTCTTTCTTTCTTTCTTTCTTTCCTTTCTTCTTTTTTTTGCAGTACTGAGGATTGAACCCAGGGGCATTCTACCTCTGGGCTACACCCCCAGACCTATTTTTTATTCTTCATTTTGAAATAGGGTCTCACTAAGTTGCAGAGGGCCTCACTAAGTAGCTGAGGCTGGCCACGAACCTGCGATCCTCCTGTCTCAGGCTCCCAAGTACTGGGATTACAAGTGTGTGCCACCAAGCCCGGCTCCCCACTTAGTTTTCTTAAGGGAAGATGGTTTTGGCTGTGAGCATCCTGGAAATCAGCTCCTGTATCTTTCAGAAGATGCAACAGGGAGTAATATAATGGTCTTCCAGATACAGGCTATATTAGCTAGGTTTCAGGCGGGTTCTTCTAGAAGTGGAATTACGAGATGATTAGGGCTGGGGACCACATGGCTCCTGCCTTTATTCCTACTCCAGAGAGACTCCATGGGGCCAGGCCTGGGGTGAGGCAGTCCTAGAATTTGGGGGCTTAGGCTAAAAGGCTCTCACCCCCAGCATGGTGCGATTTTCTGCTTAATTCCTGCCCCCCTCCTCATTTCCCTCCCACTCTGTGTGGGTGACTTTACTTGATAGCAGCGTGTTAAAGTGGAGTACTGGGAAGGACAGAGCGGATAGGTCACCTCTCTGGCTCTAAGTTTTCACGCCTGCAAAATGGGCATAATAAAAACCCACCTCGTCTATATTGCAGGGACACTGTGAAAAATGCAACCTTATACTTAGTGGAGCGATACTTGGAGAACATGGGGGTCTGGCATCGCTTTCTAAATGCCCTCTGGTTTCCGGAAGGGGGTCCTGAGACAATCCAACACCAGAAAGCAGCAGCCCGCACAGCACTTCCTCGTTTCTCTGGTGCAGCCATGCCTCAGTCTCCAGCCTTGGAGGGTGTGTGGGAGGAGCCCCAAGTCCAAGGTAGGAGTTCCTAGTAAGGGTTCTAGCTGCCATATTCTTCAGAGCAGACCTTGCTCCAGTTAGCATGGAGGGTCTCTCGATGCAAAACTCCAGTGTGGGTGCTAATGGTCGACCCCCCCAGCAGGAAGGAATGGAATAAACATTCCATTTTTTTTTTTCAGTATGTGAGGGAAGGAATAAACAGCCAGGGCTGGAGAACAGGGTACCCCTCGCATCATGCAGGCCTCTGCTGGCATCCAGCATGCGACAGTCCCCAGAGCAGTGGCTGCCGCTTCCTGGAGGTGCTCCTGGTCGCCCTTTCCTCGCTCCCTGCTCCCTGGCACAGGCAGGAGCAGCTCTACCTCGGTGCTGAGATTGCAACTCGGAGCCAGCCAGCTCAGTGCCAGATATTGTTTTTTCTCCAACTCAGCACGTCCAGGTCAGGTCACTAATAAGAGACACAGGGCCACTCCCTACGCAGCAGGCTCTGGCAGGGAACTCCAGGGCGTCCATCGGGGCCTTGCAGACAGCAGCCTGCCTTTCATGTGCTGAGCTGGGGGCCTGGAAGAAACTCGGTTCTGTGCCGACTGCCAAATTTCCTCAAAGAACAATGAAAGCGAAGATGCTGTTTTGCAGTTCAGGAAGCCGGAGGGAGGGGTGTGGCAGGCCAGGCAGACAGTGGCAGGGAGCAGGCGTCCTGAGACTGTGACCTTCCCGGTGCCCAGGCTCCTGGAGTGGCAGGTCGTAGGAAGTGTGAGCTCCAGCAGAGGGGAGCTGGTTTCTCCTATGTGATGGAATCCAGGGGCATTCTACTCCTGAGCTACAACCCCCAGCCCTGTTTTATTATTTTATTTTGAAATAGGGCCTCACTAAGTTGCTGAAGCTGGCCTTGAACCTGAGATCCTCCTGTTTCAGCCTTCCAAGTACTGGGATTGTAAGTGTGTGCCACCACGCCCGGCTCCCAGTGTTTTTTTTTTTTTTGTGGTACCGGGGATGGAACCCAGGGGTCTTTACCTCCAAACTACACCCCCAGACCTATTTTATTTTTATTTGGAAACAGGGTCTCGCTAAGTTGCTGAGAGCCTCACTAAGTTGCTGAGGCTGGCTTCGAACCTGTGATCCTCCTGTCTCAGCCTCCCAAGTACTGGGATTATAAGTGTGTGCCATCGTGCCCAGTGTGGTTTTTAATTAATGACTTGGAGGTAAATTGTGGCCATTGCTGCTGCTGCTAATAGCCATCAACATCATCACAATGCATTTGTTGATTGACTCAGTACCCATGGTAAAATGTTTCAGGAAGACTCCATCTCTTACCTTCTAGAAGATTCTAGTATGTCCAGAAAATGCCAGTGAGCATAGCAGAGTGAAAGACAGTGCAGTGGGTTAGGGCAATGGACTCTGGTGCCACTGCCTGGTCTGGATCCGGACTTGGCTACTTACTGGCGACCTCAGTTTCCCCCTCTGAAAGTGGGGATGAACTTCATAATGGCAGGTACTTTAGGATTAAACGAAGCATTGTTTACATTGGAATGGCGCCTGGCATCACGTGCCTAGAACGTTCACAAAGTAAATAACACATGAGCAAAATGAAAAATGTGGGTCGAGACAAATGGGAAGAGGACGCATTTAGATTTTGAGAGGAGATCTGGTTTTGCCTCCTATGCCAGGTTTCAGTTGCTCCCAATCTGTCTAGGGTTTGTGGGGAACACCGTGACTCTGAAATGCAGGGAACCGCACAAAGCTCTTGTTTTATTTTTGTGGTGCTGGGGATGGAACCCAGGGGCACTCTACCTCTGAGCTACATCCCCAGCCCTATTTTATTTATTTATTTGGAAACAGGGTCTTGCTGAATTGCTGACAGCCTCACCAAGTTGGACAGCCTCACTAAGTTGCTGAGGCTGGCTTCGAACCTGTGATCCTCCTGTCTCAGCCTCCAAGTACTGGGATGACAAGTGTGCATCACCATGCCCAGCTCAAGTAGACATTTGTAGAATGTTAAATCCTTCCTGGTTAATGTCTTCTCTACTTCTCCCAAAGCCCAGTGGGTCTGTAGCTAAGGAAGGGCGTCGGGGTGCTGGCTTCCCGGGGCTCCAGCATCCGCTGGGCGTGGAGGTGGTGGTAGGAGAGGTGTTTTCCCAGCAGACAGGATGGGTCCTTGAGGACCAGCCAGTGAAGCTCAGAATTCTCCTTGGTAGGTTCCTTAAGGGCCACAGGAGCTACATGGGTCCCTGTAGCCTCAGGCTGTCCTGGGAAGAGGGTCACAGGTCTCTTACTCATACCCCTTTGGGGATTGAGATATCAAGGAGTTTAGGGTCGAGTATTTGAGGCCGGTCAGGTGTTTCACACTGTAGGGTGATCCAGGCAAAAATGCTCATCAACATTTTGAAAGCACACAGCCGAGTCACTAAGACCAGAAGCAACCAAGAGAATCTACTTCCTCTTCTAAGTGTTTTACATAGAATAACTGGCTCAAATCTCACTAAAAAGCCGGGCGTGGTGGCTCACGCTTGTAATCCCAGTACTTGGGAGGCTGAGACCGGAGGATCTGGGTTAGCGGTCAGTCTCAGCTACTTAGTGAGGCCCTCCGCAACGTCGTGAGACCCGGTTTCAAAATAAAGGATAAAAAATAGGGCTGGGGGTGTAGCTCAGAGGTAGAATGCCCCTGGGTTCAATCCCTGGTACCACACACACAAAAAATCTCACTAAAACCCTGGGAGGGAGGTAGCCTTAGTGTCTTCATTGCATAGACAGGCCACCAACACCCAGGGGGCTTAAGTAACTTCCTCTAGGACCCAGAGCTTATAAATACTAGAGCTAGAATTCAAACCCAGCTTGTCTGGCTCTAGAATTCTACTCTTTTTTTTTTTTTGCGGTACTGGGATTGAACCCAGGGGCATTCTACCTCTGAGCTACACCCCCAGCCCTATTTTTTTATTGTTTATTTTGAAACCGGGTCTCACTAAGTTGCGGAGGGCCTCACTAAAGTAGCTGAGGCTGGCTGCGAACCTGGATCTTCTGGTCTCAGCCTCCCAAGTACTGGGATTACAAGCATGTGCCACCATGCCCGGCTAGAATTCTACTTATTACTTAACTACAACATTATATAGCCCCTGAGTTATACAGTTAGACACATTTTAAATATAAGACTGGACCCTGAATTCAAATGGTGTCGTTTGTTTCTAAGACCTATACGATTTATTTGAGGGGTTCCCAGCCATGAGGCAAAATAGGTGTGTGTGTGTGTGTGTGTGTGTGTGTGTGTGTGTGCTGATGATAACCAAGCACAGATGTATTCCAACTGTATCTGCTACCTAAGTGGTCAGGTCCCTCTTGGTTCACAATCAAGATAATTTCTATTCAACCAAGTTTCCCTGTAATGAATTTTGTAATTAAGCATTTTTTTTCGGTACTGGAGAATAAACCTAGGGGCATTCTATCTCTGAGCTACACCCCAGACCTTTTTAAATCTTTTTTATTTATTTTAGTTTTGGTACTGGGGATTGAACCCAGGGGCATTCTACCTCCGAGCTACACCCCCAGCCCTATTTTTTATTTTGAAACAGGGTCTCACTAAGTTGTGGAGGGCCTCACTAAGCAGCTGAGGCTGGCCTTGAACTTGCGATCCTCCTGTCTCAGCCTCCCAAGTACTAGGATTACAAGTGTGTGCCACCACGCCCGGCTCACCCCAGCCCTTTTTAAATTTTTTATTTTGAAACAAGGTCTCACTAAGATGCTGAGGCTAGCTTTGATCCTGCAATCCTCCTATTTCTGCCTCCCAAGTACTGGGATTACAGGCGTGCGCCGCCGTCCCCGGTGACCCCCTGTAATTTATTTCTTAAAACGATTGGCTTCAGTTTTTCATTCCAATCTAATAAAACCTTTTATGAAGACCAGTCGTCATCTGAAGTACATTCGCTCTCCCTCGAAGTTTTGGGTCAACTGCAGATCCGATCAGCATGTTTTCATTCAAGTCGCTGGATAAAAACAACAAAGGAGCAAGATGAGCAAAGATGCTTTTTTTAGGTGCTATAATTTAATCAACTACAAACCCATCCTGCTTTGGGCTCTGGCCAGCCGTCTTCCCAAAAGGTTGTGATAGGGACCGTCCATATTCCCGGCTCCTCCTGCTCCTTGACAGGCTTCGGTGTCCCCTTCCTCACCTTTCCTCCGGCATTCTGTTCCCTCCCCTTATTTGGTGTGTGTGTGTGTGTGTGTCCTTGGGGACAGGTTCTGAAACCAGAGCGGTTTGGCCAGCATTCCACCTATTGTCCTCGAAGCTGGCCGAGCAGAACAAACCTGCCTGACATTCTCATTACAGCCGGTTTTGGGAGGCCAGGGGCCAGCTGCAGCGGTTGCCAGGGCAACCAGTGGTGCAGAAAAGGGTAACAAAAAAGAGGCTCAAGGCTCTTGACCGGACTTCAGGAGTCAAGGAGTTGAGGGGAGGGCTGGAGGCCGGCCGTGAGAGAAGCTTGCTATTCAGGAGCGATTGTTCCAAATGTCAACTGTGAATCCCTCCTGCCACTCTCTAGCCCTGCCGTGCACCACCAGCATGTCCCTGCTACGTGTCTGCTTTATCGGGGGTCCACTTGGCCCCGCAGAGCCTTTTCTTTTGTGTGTGTGTTCCTTACGCACACTTGGCCGTCTTAGATCCCTTCCTTCCTTTCTCTCATCCTCTACTGGGGCTCCTTTTCCTTTCCTTTCCCATGTGTGAGGACATTGGCATCAAAGGACTAAAAAAATAATACATAAAAATAAAGTAAAATGAAAATAAGGCCTGAGGAGGGTTTTGAGGGTGGCCCTTTGACAGAGCCATCTCGCAGCAGCAGCACCTCAACCTCCAAAGGGCAGAGGTAGTGTCTTTAGTCTTGTCCCAACCATGTCTGGCTCAGGTCCAGACATGGTGTGTGGCACTGGGGAACAAACCCAGGGACATTCTACCTTGGAGTTACACCCCCATCCCATTTTATTTTTTGTTTTGAAACAGGGTCTCACTAGGTTGCTGAGAGTCTCACTATGTTGCTGAGGCTGTCCTTGAACCTGCGATCCTCCCATCTCAGCCTCCCAAGTACTGGGATTCCAGGCATGCGCCACCTCACCTGGCTGGGTTGTAATTTTTGTGAGGAACCCTGTAATAGTTTCCTTTCCAGTGACTCACTGGGTAGCTAATTGTTGCTGCTACAATCTGGGGAATGGGGGAGAGGGTGTTTTTCTTTCAAAGACTTTGAGACTCATGGCCAAGCCCTTTCTTTTCTCCAAGATACTCATCCTAGGCCCTATCCAAGGAAGCACTTTCTCAGGAAGTCAACCTTCCTACAGTGCGTAACCCTAGCTATCTACTAAGAGGGACTCCTATTTATGTTTTAGTTATTTATTTTTTTGCGGTACTAGGGATTGAACCCAGGGGCACTCTACCTCTGAGCTACACCCCTAGTCCTATTTTTTTATTCTTTATTTTGAAACAGGGTCTCACTAAGTTGCAGAGGGCCTCACTAAGTAGCTGAGGCTGGCTGCGAACCTGTGATCCTCCTGTCTCAGCCTCCCAAGTACTGTGATTATAAGCGTGCGCCACCACGCCCGGCTTATGTTTTAGATTCTCTTTACTCATTTGCCTGAGCAGAGGCTTAAAACATTACCTTGCTTTCTACAGGCAATCTCGGTCTCATTCCTACCCAAGCTGCAGGCTATTTTTCCTGATCCTTTGAGGCTGCAATAATTTTCTGGGGGGAGGGGTTAAATTTATGTTTCTCAAAATAACCTGATCAGGAGAATAACTCAGAAGTGTGTGTTTAGAATATAGATTCTTAGTGAGACTTTCAGCAACCTAGTGAGACCCTGTTTCAAAATAAAAATAAAATAGGGCTGGGGGTGTAGCTCAGAGGTAGAATGCCCCTGGGTTCAATCCCCAGTACCATAATCAACCAACTAACTAACTGGAATAGATTCCTGAGCCCCATCTAGATCTCCTGAATGAAATACTGGGGTGGTTGTTTGGAAAAATTGCTCCGAGTGATGCTCACGTTTGGGAAAGTTTGGGGATCCCCAGCCAGGGATGCCCTTCCCATCTCAGGTTTAGCTCCTTATCGTCCTCTCTGGCCGCAGGTGCTTCCTTTCAGCCGCAGTGTGGAACTGATCCTCCAGCTCTGCCCACCTGCCCACAAACTGCCCAGGTCAGTGAGGTTCTGGAAAAGTCGCAGTTGGTCCTGTGCTGGTCCCACTGGCTCTGCTCGCCCCTCCCCAGTGTGGTCAGACCTGGACTCATCCCCTGGTGCTATGGGTACTGCGTTTGTGCTTATTGGCTCCCAGCAACTTCAGCCGCAGAGCGAATGGGTGGGAGAACTTCAGCTCTGTGCTGCCTTCCGGGTATCTCAGAGCTCCTGGCTGCGGGAGCTGGACAGGAGGTGACACCATTTTGACACACAAGATGCCACCTCTCTATGCATCTACTCGCCACCTTTCTCCTGCATTGTGGCAGTGCCATGAACTGCTTGCTACCTGTGGGGTCTCAGAGCATCCACTTCCTTGTCTGTAAAATATGGATCATAACTGACTTCACAGGTACTGTGGAAATGAGGTATGGGGAATGTTCGGCTGAGAGCTTTGTAGATAGAGAACTCAGTACAAGGCAGTTCCCTTTCTGTCCATGTTCCCTCTTCTGTTCAGGTATAGGCTGATTCATTAATCCTTCCTTCCTTCCTTCGTTCCTTCGTTCCTTCGTTCCTTCCTTCCTTCCTTCCTTCCTTCCTTCTTTCCTTCCTTCCCCTCTCTTTCTCTCCTTCCTTCGTTCCTTTCCTTCCTTCGTTCCTTCCTTCCTATTTCCTTTCTTCCTTTCTCCCCTCCCCTCCCTTCCCTTCCCTTCCCTTCTCTTCCCTTTCCTTTCCCTCCCTCCCTCCCTCACGTCCGGTCTGTCTTTGTGCGAGGGATCAAACCCAGGGCCTTACGAATGCTAGGCAAGTACTCTGCCACTGAGCTAAATCCCAGTCCTACATCCTTCTTTCTGAACCCATTAAAACACTTCTAAAAGCCGGGCATGGTGGCGCACGCTTGTAATCCCAGTACTTTGGGAGGCGGAGACTGGAGGATCCGGGTTCGCGGCCAGCTTCAGCTCTCTCTCTCTCTCTCTCTCTCTCTCTCTCCCTGTCTCTCTCTCTCTACTTAGTTGAGGCCCTCTGCAACTTTGTGTGACCTGGTTTCAAAATAAAGGATAAAAAATAGGGCCGGGGGTATAGCACAGAGGTAGAACGCCCCTGGGTTCAATCCCCGGTACCGCAAAAAAAAAAAAAAAAAAAACACTTCTAAAAAAGGTCAAGATACCAAAATCAAGTGTACTTCTATATACTAGCACCAAACAATTGGGAACTTATATTTAAAAAGCAATTCCTTTTATAATATTGTCAAAAATATAAAATACTTATAAATAAATGTGATGAAAGATGAAAAATTAAAATCTGAAAACATAAAACATTGCTGGGAGAAATTAAAGACGATATAAATAAACATCAGATTTACTATGTTTATGGATTGGAAGACTCCTAATTAAGATGTCAGCTCTCCAAGTTGATTTGTGGTTCAACGCAATCCCAATTATAATCTCATCAGGATTTCATGTTTTAAAATAGAAATTGAAGAATGAATTCTAAAATTTGAAAATTCAGAGACCTAGAAGAGCCAAAAACATTTAAAGAAAAGAGAAAAATTCAGAGGGTTTATATTACCTTACATCAAGATTTACTGATGACAAGCTGCAGTTATTAAAAACGGCTGACATCAACATAAAAATAGACAAATAGATCAATGGAACAATAGAAAATTCAGAAACAGATTCACACTTATATGGACAATTCATTATTGACAAAGTCACCAAAGCAGTCAATGGTGAAAAAGAAAATCTTTTTTACAAATGGTGCTGGAATAACTAGATATATCAATTGGAGAAAATTAGCGTTACTACTTCCTCACCATACATGAAAATTAATTCAAGATTCATCATAAAAAATGAAAGCAAAAGCTATAAACTTTTAGAAGAAAATGTAGGCTAATATCTTTATGATCTAGGAGTAGGCAAAGATTTTTTGATTTGATTACAGAAAATAATAACTATAAAATAAAAAATTAAATAGACTTCATAAAAATTAAAAAAAACCTTTCATCAAAGTAAGCTTCAGAATAGGCAAGCCACCGACTGGGAAAAATATCTGTAAAACATGTACCTGACAAAGATCTTATAGTAAAACATGGGAAGAACTACAACTTAGTAGCAAAAAGGCAATCAACCCAATTAAAAAATCGACAAAACACTTGCACAAACCCTTCATAAAATAATATATTCAACCGGTCAGTAAGTACATGAAAAGATTCTCAACATTATTACTCATTAGGGCAAAGAAATTAAAACCATAATGCGATACTGCTTTACCAACTAGACTGGCTAAAATTAAGATGTACAACATCAAGTGTTGGCAAGGATGTGGGGCAATCTGAACCCTCACATGGGGCTGTGAGCTTGTTAGTGTGTCAGCACATGCCTGCAAGTGTGTCAGCATGTACCTGTGAGTATGTGCATGCGCAAGTGTGTGCACACTTGGGCATGAGTATATCTGAGTGTGCACACACACAGGGGAGCATACGTGGAGAGGCTGAGCCTGAGGCACAGACATGAGTGGGTTTCTGTTCCCCTGAGTTCAAGGTCCTAATGGGTTGATGGTTGGGCACAGGGCCTGGGCTCTGAGGAAATGGGCCACTAACTCTTGGAAAAGGCTCAAGGATCCCCCACCAGAAATCTGCACATTTGAAATATGCATGTTCAGAAACTGTGGTCTCTCCTCTCTCCTCTGCCCCCTCACTACCCCTCCTTGTTCCCACTGAGGAAAAGTGGAACCAGAGGTCTAGAGGGGGCCAAGAGCAGAGTGAGGTGTGTGTGTGTGTGTGTGTGTGTGTGTGTGTGTAGGACTGTGGCCTCTTCAGACAAGATAAGAGAGAGACAGAGCAAGTGGGACAGAGACTAGAAAAAGAGAAACAGAGACAGATAGGAGAAAGACAGGAGAAAGGAGGGACCCCGTGGGTCCTAGGGCTGGTGTCAACAGGGGAGGAAGGGGCCCCAGTCAGCAGCAGAGCCCAGCAGAGCCCTGGCTTTTGCCTTGAACTGCTCCTGTGCCCTGCAGAAAGAAGCAGAGACCACCTGTCATGCTGGTTCCCAACCCTGAGCTTGTTTCCGAGTGGCTGGGGCAGAAGAGCCACTGGGCAGAACAAGCCTTGGCCTGGAGGCAGGGACAGCTGTCCCCTCTAACCAGGCCACAGCTGCCACGAAGCAGGGAGGGAAGTGCCTGCTTCCCTCAGGGGAGGCTCATGGATCAGCTGCCTGGTCCAGGAACTGGAAGCAGGTGGAGACATGCTGAGCAGGTCAACTCCTGCAAGCCCATCATAGCTCCTGCGGCGGGGCCCAGTGTCTGCTTCGGGGATGCTGTGATGCACTCACACGCCAGGGCAGGAGCTGGATTCTAAGTCCACGATGCAGTTAGATTAGCAAGGAGAAACCCACGTGGTTTCCCCTTTAAGGAATTACACACAGAAGCAGTGTATGAATCATCTGCCCTACAGGTTTACAGGGGAGTTGGGTGCAAACAACCTCCTAAGGATAAACCCTTCCAGAAGAAATTGAAAAAGCATTCCTCTTTAGCTGTGGAATGCAGCCAGGGCTCCTTCCGGCTTTCTCAGTGTGATCAACTTGCACCATCGTGTACTTAAGAAGTGATGTTTTCTATTTTGGGTTATTTACGTTTTCTTCCCTTGTTTGTACAAATAATCAAGGATGATCTCTCTGTTAAGAGACGTCACTCACAGAACACACATGCTGTGTCGGGTGCTGGGGCAACAGAAAAGCTGGCCCTGCCCTCACGAGGTCCCCAGGGTGGAGCAGACACCACGGCTGTGCCAGGTGAGGCCAGGTGTCACTCAGCGCAGGAGCAGTGGGAGTTACAACGGCTGCTGCCTGCATCTCTCAGCTTTTCTCCTCTCCGCCTACACTCACAGAACTTCACAATTGGGGAAACCAAGGCCCAGAGAGCTCAATGAAATCCTCAGGGCTAGTAAATTAGATTTGAGACAAGCCACACACCTCCCACAACCCACATGGCCTCGTGGGAGTGGGGTCAGAGAAGGCTTCTCAAGAGGAAGTGACATCAATTGTAGGGGCTTTTGGGGAAGGAGGACTTGGAGGAGAGGACCATGGGTCCTGCATGTGTGGGTGGTGGTGATGCCGAGGCTCCTGCACCAGGAGAGAAACTAGGACAGGAGGAGGGAGTATCTGGGCGCCTGCGCGGATTGGCTGTGCTTCTGTGGACTTTGAGAGTCCAGGACGCTGTGTCCTTGGCAATTGCGGCACATTTATGACTGCCCATAAAACAGCAGGTGCCCCGTGAGCCAGCAGCCGGGCACACTGCCCGGTGCCCTTCGGATCCTGGAGAACGTGCTCAATCGCCACTGGGTGCTGGGGAGGTGGGAGCTTTGTAGGAGCAGATAAGAGCAGTGGCGCTGGGTGAGACAGTCCAGCTAGCTGGCGTGACCCAGGGCGGGTCGCCTCCTCTGCACCTCCATGTGTTGTCAGCTTTCTGTTGCTGTGACAAAATACCTGAGCTGTTCACCTTCTAAGGAGGAATTTTTTATACTTTTATTGGTGCGTGGTAATTATAAATCACAGTGAGATTCAAAGTGATACAATCATACATGCACACACTTGGTGTGCTTCCCTCCGCATCCCCCCTACATGTTAGTAAAATTGGTAGTGATACCTTCATACACGAACATGACATCATTTGAGCTGTTTCCTGCCTCAGTCCTCCTTTTTCCCCTCCCCATCTCTCACCCCTGGTCACCTCTCACTATTCTACTGGTCTTTCTCCTTATTTATCGAAAGTCTCTTTTGTTTCCTATTTTCTCTCTAGCTTCTGTGTATGAGAGGAAATATTCCACCCTTGATTTTCTGAGACTAGCTGGTGTTACTTAGTATAATGTTCTCTAGTTCTTTCCATTTTAGGAGGAAAAATGTATTTTGGCTCATGGTTTCAGAGGTTTCAGTCTAGGGTTGCTTGGCCCTGTGGCTTTTGGGCCTGTGGTGAGGCAGGACATGATGGCAGGAACACAGGGTAGAACAAAGCTGCTCACCTCAGGGCGGCCGGGAAGGAGAGAGAGAGAGAGAGAGAGAGAGAGAGAGAGAGAGAGATACTGGGGTTCCAAAGTCTCCTTCCAGGGCACACATTCAATGACCCAACTTCTTCCTACTAGGCCACACCTCTTAAAGGCTCCACCACCTGCCAATGGGGCCAGAGGTTGGCAACAAGCCTTTAATACATGGGTTTTGAGGGACATTATTTTTTTCTTTTTTGATACTGGGGATTGAATCTGGTGTTCTACCAGGTTCAATCCCCAGTATCAAATACTGGTGTTCTACCTTGGAGCTACACCTCCAGCCCTTTTTATTTTTTATTTTGTCAGGCTCTCACTAAGTTACTGAGGTTGGCCTGGAACCTGCGATCCTCCTTTCTCAGCCTCCCAAGTGCTAGGATTTCAGGTGTGCACCACCACGCCACTGGCTTTTGAGGGACATTTAAGATCCAAACTGTAACAGTTTCCTCCTCTGTGACATGAATCCTCACAGGTGGCTGAGGGGGCAATGTGTTAACAGACACGCAGTGCATGTCTCAAAGAGAATTCTCCATAAGGGCAAAGTGGCACCCTTTCTGTTGTTGTGACAAGGGTCAGAATTACCTAGATTCTTTTTTTTTTTTCCAGTACTGGGGATCGAACCCAGGGACGTTCTACCTCCGAGCTACACCCCCAACCCTATTTTATTTTTTATTTTGAAACAGGGTCTCTCTAAGTTGTGGAAGGCCTCACTAAGTTGCTGAGGCTGGCCGCGAACCTGTGATTCTCCTGTCTCAGCCTCCCAAGTACTGGGATTACAAGTGTGCGCCACCACGCCCGGCTAGTACCTAGATTCTGATTCTTGTCTAGCTGGGCGTTACCTCCCACAACCTCTCTGTTCCTCCCTCTTCCCCGAGTCCTTCTTGGTTCCTTATGCTGACACTGGTCCAGGGAAACTCGCTGGAGTGAGGTGCAGTCAGCGGGCAGGCTTGCTGCCTGGTCTCCTGGACTCATGAACCCTCATAATCTGCTTCTCCCTCTTCGCCTGGCTGTGCACAGCAGACATGGGCAGGCCAGTAGTGTGTCCCTACCAAGTCACTGGATTCTTTGTCATTTTATCAGGTACAAGAACACCTTGTGCTGCTCTCTCTGGGGGAGCAGCTACACCTTGTCCTGCACCTCTTGCAGGCCGACCTCAGTGCTGGATGAGGGTGACCCATCAGTAGGAAGACCCAGGGGCAAGGAGGCAGGGTGCTGTTCTCAGATGTGACATGCATAGAGCCAGTACCTCTCACTAGTGGTAGGGGTCTCTGAGATGCAACAGAGGCCAGATTTGCCATCACCAGCAACTTAATGGGTCCTGACAGATGAACTTAGCCTGGGTGCTGAAGTTCCAGGGTCCTCCAAAAACAAAACCCACACCCTAGAGCTATTGTGAAGAGCCTATGAGATAATGCACAAAAAGTCTTAGCACAGATCTTGACACATGGCATGTTCTCAATAAATTGTGTTATTGTACACAATGGAATTTTATGTGGCCATCAAGAAGAACAAAAGTATGTCATTTGCAGGGAAATGGATGGAATTAGAGAACATTATGCTTAGTGAGATTAGTCAGTTCAGTCACAAAAAGTGAAAAGTCGGATGCGCTCCCTAATATGCGGAAGCTAGGGAGAATAGGGCATAGGAGGGACTCTAGACAAAGATGGAGAAAACCTCAGATGAGCAAAGAAGGAGAAATAATTGAGGGGGATGGGAGGAGGGAAGAGAGAAATACCCTAATGCACAGGATGTACATACACAAACTTATCAAAGTCAACTACTATGTTGAGCGTGAGAAGGAGGGAAGGGGGAGGGAATGGGGGTGGGAAATGGGGGAGGGCTAATTGATGGTTGTGTGCATGTATACTTCTACCACCCTGAAACCCATCAAGATGTATCATTACAATGCACCAATAAAAAAAGAAAAAAATTGTGTTATTGTGTGCCAATTTCTTTATGGAACGAGCTATTGAATGCTCATTAATTTCCCCATCTTCCCAACTTGATTCCACTGATTTATTATTATTATTGTTATTTTGTGGTGCTAGGGATGCCCCCAGACCTATCTTATTATTTAATTTGAAACAGGGTCTCACTAAGCTGCTGACAGCCTTAGTAAGTTGTTGAAGCTGGCCTTGAACCTGCGATCCTCCTGTCTCAGCCTACCAAGTCCCGGGATTACAAGTGTACAACATCACCACGCCCGGCTGATTCCAGTGATTTATATACCTGTGATTCTGCTGGACTACAAGTCCCTCCCACTCTGCTTGCCAACTTGCCACACCCTCTTCAGAACGTATCAGTCACACAGCAAAAACTTCTCAGATAGGAGCGCATATTCCTACTTTGAAAGGGGAAAAGGTAGCCGGGCATGGTGGCGCACGCTTGTAATCCCAGTACTTTGGGAGGCAGAGACCGGAGGATCCGGGTTCGCGGCCAGCCTCAGCTCGCACACGCGCGCGTGCGCGCACACGCTCTCTCTCTCTCTCTCTCTCTCTCTCTCTCCCTCTCCCTGTCTCTGTCTCTCTCTCTCCCTGTCTCTCTCTCTCTCTCTCTGTCTCTCTCTCTCTCTCTCTCTGTCTCTCTCTCTCTACTTAGTGAGGCCCTCTGCAACTTCGTGAGACCCGGTCTCAAAATAAAGTATAAAAAATAGGGCCGGGGGTGTAGCACAGAGGTAGAACGCCCCTGGGTTCAATCCCTGGTACTGCAAAAAAAAAAAAAAAAAAAAAAAAGAAAGGGGAAAAGGTCCGTGTTATGGGCAGTTTATTCTTTGGCTACAGTATTCACTCGCCCGTCATGTGGTTT
>PVJS01004877.1:0-66889 GCA_004027185.1 Glis glis | reverse complement strand
GAAGGTGACCTAACTGAGGGAGTTGGGCGGGGAGTGGAGGGAAACACACTATAGCACATGATGTACATACACAAACCTATAAGACTCAATCACTATCTGGAGCATGAAAGGGAGGGAAGGGGGAGGGAATAGGGTGGGATTGGAGGGAGGGCTAAATGTGCAATGTGTGCATGTATGATGTTCATACCCTGACATATATTAAAATGTATAATTATAATTTACAATGCACCAATAAATGAACATAAAAAGTTAAAAAAAAGAAATCCCCTAGTAAGTCATATATAAATATCCCTGCAGATATAATGACCATGATGAACATAAGGAGAGAGTGAAATGCATTTAACCACATGACCCTTTAGGAACAGGAAAAATCTGAAAGTGTGTTGAGACATTTCTCTCTAGTTTTGTATTTTGCCCACACATACTCTAGTTCAAGCTTTTATCAAGAGGGTCATAATCTTTTCCTTTGTCACAAGGAAAGCAATGAAAAGAGTAAGACTAAAGCAGTGTATTACCACTTCCCTGAGCCAGATAGGGTCAATCAGTGTCAAAAGTGACAAGAGAAGACATCGAGGCAATATAGCTTATCAGAGCTAATCTTCAGGGCCCTCAAGTAAGACAGGCTGTGAGAGGGACAAAAAAGAGAGTAAGAAACAGAGCAAAGACAGGGTGAGGGAAGTGCGACAATTAATATGTCTGTAATATAAGATTTAGTAGAAACATAGGGCCAATCAGCTCAACTCTTCAAGCCTAGTCTCTACTAATATTAACTGTCTGATTACCTAATTTAATTTTCTTTACCTCTATGTGAGCACTCACTGATACAAATGTTTCCTTATTGTGTGCATATATTTCACTATCACTATAAACTACATGTGAGACTATAATGCACCAATAAAGGTATAAAAAAGGTGGAAAGACTCTTTGTTATTAGTATTTAAGTGTTTAAATATCAAGGAGAATAAAATGACAAGAAAGGCGATATAAAAAGGAATATAATACCTACGAGGTATGAAGAAAGATAAAAATCAAAAATAGATCCTGGAATATTTAAAATTTCAGACAAATACAATATTTTCTATTACAAAAAAGATGGATCATTCAAGATAAAAATTTCAATCCCCACAATATACTAACACACAAAAAAGTCCCAACTCAACTAACAGTGTTCATGCAAACAAGAAAACACTAAAAATAAAAAAGTAATAGGATGATTACATGAGAATCTTTTCAGCAAGAAGAAAAAATTTCAAAATCAAAAGAGAGTGAGAAAGAAAAGATGATTATATGTGTATATGTACATTTTTTCTTGGATTATGAAATAGTTTACATAATATTAAAGGCAATTAACAAAATAACTGGATAGAGTAAATTTTGTGCAATATAATGGAAAAAAGCTAATATCTTTATAATGAAGATTTTAGATAAATCTAAAAGATGAACACCCCAGTAAAAATGTATGAAGATGTATATAGGATATTTTTAGATAATTTCAAATATTGAAACTACTCACACATATGCAACCAATTGGTTTTTGACAAATCTGCTAAGAACACACAGTGGAGAAAGGACAGTCTTTCTAATAATTGGTCTTGAGAAAATAGCACATCACATGCATCACAGTGAAATGAGACCCCTATCTCTTACCAGTTAGAAAAATCAACTCAAAATGGATTACAGACGTAAATATGAGACCAGAAACAATGAAACTACCAGAAGAAAGCATAAGGGACATACTTCAGGACATTGAAATGGGAAAAATTTTTGAGTAAGACCCCAAGAATACAGAAAACAAAAGCAAAAATAAATGGGATTGCATCAAATGCCTGTTCAGCAAAGAAAACAACCAACAGAATGAACAGACAATTTATATAATGAGATAAAATATTTGAAAACTACACAAATCATACAAGAGGTTATAGCCAGAATATTGTGTGTGTGTGTGTGTGTGTGTTTGTGTGTATGTGTGTGATTGAAAAATGAGCAATAGACCTAAATAGATACTTCTCAAAAGCACAAATAGCCAACAGGAATATATGAAAAATGATCAACATCACTAAAAATCAGAGAAATGCAAATAAAAACCACAATGACATATCAGCTCACTTCAGTAAGTACAGTTATTATCAAAAAGACAAAAGATAATGAGTGCTGGCAAGCATGTGGAGAAAGGGCAGCCTTTCACACTGTTGGTGGGAATGTAAATTAGTATAGTTGTTATGAAAAACAGTATGGGAGTTCCTCAAAAAATTAAAAATAGAGCTACCTTACAATCCAGCAATCCCCCTACCGGGTTATATCCAAAGGAAATGAAATCTGTATGTCAGAGACATCTAATTTACTATATTTATTGTAGCACTCTTCATAATAGCCAAAAAAGGGGGGGAAGCCATCTAAATGTCCATCAACTGATGAGTGAATAAAGAAAATGTGGCACTTGCACAAGATGGAATAATATTCAGTCATAAAAAGAATGAAACCTTTTCATTTGAAATAATATGTATGGAACTGCAGATCATTGTTAGGTGAAAAGGTCGGGCACAGAAAGACATGTACTGCATGGTCTCACTCATACATGGAATCCAAACAGTCGATCTCACAGAAGCTGAGAGTAGAATGGTGGTAACAGGAGGCAGGGAAGAGGTTGACCAATGGCTACCAAGTTATAGTTAGATGGGAGTCAGAAATTCTGGTGTCCTATTGCACAGTAGAGTGACTATAGATAATAATGTATTGTGCATTTCAAAAAGCTAGAAGAAAAGATTTTTAAAAATTTTTATCAAAAAGTAATGATAAATGTTTGAGGAGATAAATTTATTTGACCTGATTCAGTTATTATACAATCTGTGGTACTTATCCATATGTACAATTTTCATGTTTTTCTGTATCAGTGAAAAATAAATCTAAACTCAAATAAAAATAAAATATTGAGAATAATAAGTAGGAATACATATATAACCTTTTATTTACTTACATCAATGCTAATTAAAATATTTTTGAACATAATTTCAATGCTAATATCAAACTTTGGAAAGTGTTGGTGGAAAAGGACAGTTGAGTTTATTATTAATGGTAGTGTAATTTGCTGTGAGAGCATTTTGAAAATATGTATCAGAAGCCAGGCATGGTGGCGCAAGCTTGTAATCCCAGTACTTGGGAGGCTGAGACAGGAGGATCTGGGTTCGTGGCCAGCCTCAGCTACTTAGTGAGGCCCTCTGCAACATAGTGAGACCCTGTTTCAAAATAAAGAATAAAAAATAGGGTTGGGGGTGTAGCTCAGAGGTAGAATGCCCCTGGGTTCAATCCCCAGTACCGCAAAAAAAAAGTACCTAGCAGTTGATGCATTTTGCAATATATATCAAAAAGAATAAAAGATACTTTGATGTATGATCAATGCTGTACTAATAGGAATTCATTTCAGGAAAATAATCTCAGATGTAGCCAAAGTAGATGCTTCAGGAATATACATTGGAGCACTGTTGACAATAATGAAAATTCTGAAAATAACTATTCTTAATATATGTTGAATTTTAGAAATAAACTATACTATAGTCAGACAATGTTATAATGAGTAGCTATAAAAAGCAAAATTTTAGGTAGTAAGTCTATATATCTTATTCAAATTTTCAGAAATTTTCTTCAGTAATGTATATTTCTTTTATGTATGTAAAATATAAAAGTTATCAAAGCAAATCTAAGAGAACTTTCATAAGTAGAAAAAGTGAGTAAAAGAAAGTCAAGAGTTTAAGTCCTTTAAAATATAATGATGAAGTGGGTATGGTGGGGCATGCTTGTAATCCCAGTATTTGGGAGGCTGAGGAGGAACTCAGGTTCACTGCCAGCCTCAGCAACTTAGTGAGTCCATCTGCAACTTAGTGATATCCTATTTCAAAATAAAATAAAATAGGGCTGGGGGTATAGCTCAGAGGTAGAATGCCTCTTGGTTCAACCCCCAGTACCACCACCAAAAAAAAAAAAAGAATGATAAGAAGAAGCTGCTTCATCATAATGGCTTTCTAGGGATACCCCTTCATAATTTAAATCCATTTGACAATCTATATGGTGGATGATTCATTGTTGAAGAACCACAACAATCATTGCTGGGAATGTTTCTGATATATGAATCATTTTTTTACAAATAAATTCGACTTGTAAACTGTGGAAATAAAATGAATTGTGACATAATAAGTAATAATGACAACACATGTTTCTTAAATGTAAAATGTAGTATTTTGCTACTCAGTGAAATGCCTCATTTCCTGCTGACCACAAATATGTATGTACAAATTTATTCATTTTCTTTATTAATAACAAAAAACACTGGTATATGGAAGAAAAATAACCCTTTTATGTTAAATATAATGTTTGTGTCTTCCCCAAATTCACATGGAAGAAAAATAACCCTTTGATATTATATACAATGTTTGTGTCCTCCCCAAATTCACATGTGGAAGCCTAACCACTGATATGATAGGATTAAGAGGTGAAGCTTTTGGAGGTGGAGAGGTCACAGGGGAGCTCTCCTGCATGGGTTTAGTGTCTTTATAGACGAGGCCCCAGAGAGCTGCTGTGTCCCTCCCACCATGTGAGGACACAGCTAGAAGGTTCATGAACCAGGAAGCTGACTTGTAGAACACTGAATCTACTCACATCTTGATCTTGGACTTTTCCACCTCCAGAACTGTGAGAAACACATTTCTGTTGTTTATATGCCATGCAGTTTATGGCATTTTTGTTATTCTAGCCTGAGCAGACTAAAGCAATTGGGAAGAGATTAAAATATACATTGTCACAAACTCCTAAAGTCTTGAGGAATAACACATGATATGCAGGGATGATTTGCTCATATTTAGTAATGCACTAGCAACCATGTAAAATAAAACTGGCTTTTAAGAGACCATGGCCCTTCCAATGTGCACTGCAGCACGCTCTCAGGAATCTTTACTAGTTTAATTTTCTTGGATGCCCAAAGAAAAGAAGATAAATGTTGACAGGTTAATGAATATCCTCTAAGCCTGAAATTTGCCTATACGTTATGGATTTAAGGTCAGTAAATTTCCTTAAAAGAAAAAGAATATATATTGAGCCAGCCGTACATGTTGGAATACTTCCATAGGCCAAAATCAAAAGTAAAATAGTGTGATCCTATGTTGTCAAATGATGTTTTTGAAAGCACAATGTCTAAGGCAAAGTAACTACTCATGGCATTACCATTTTCTTTAAACAGCAGCCTATTTTTAAATTAAACATATACAGGAGGGAATATAATATGTATTGGTATTTTAATGTAAATACTTCTTATTTATTTTGTAAGAAAACTAGAAAATTTATGTCATTTAACCATGAGTGACTTGGATGAGAGTATTTTTAGTTAAGTCATTTTAAACAATATAAGAATTACAAATGATATGTTTCCAAAAGTAATACTCATCTTTAAAACAATGGAAGTATAATAGGAATAACATAAAGGATTCAGTGCAAATAAAAACTAAAGATTTAACAAGAAATACATGTTTAAGGCTTTTGACACAAGTTTAGGGGTCAGGGGTGTAACTCAGTCAGTGATAGAAAACTTGACTATCATGCATAAGGCCCTGAGTTAGATCCCCAGTACAGCAATAAAGAAAAAAAATAAGCTTATTTTTCTTCAGATATAAATTTAAACTTTACTACATAATATTACAAGTAGAGCACAGCCATTCAAACAAATTTTAATAAATCTCATTTATTAGTCTGATCTATTAGTTATAAGTTACATCCTACTTTTCCAAAAATACTAATTGAAAATGTCATAAGTTATATGTGTGTATATAGAAACATACATCATACCCACACATATGCACAGGCATAATTTGAGATTTTACCTAGAAGAAAATGTGTTTCAAGATATGAATGTCTATTCTGACGAGTTGTAGAAATCTAGCTATCTTCTTATTATTTTTCTTAGCTGCATTGCAGAATAGAATTTAAGTATTGCCATTAACTTCCTAGGAGAGTTGAAGGGTTAAGTTGTTCCTTTCCTCCTGGAAATAGAAACTAATTTTCATTTTACTCATGTTTTATGGGTAATGGACATCAAAATCTATTGTGAAAGAAAAAGAGAGGAATGTATTTTTATTTTTGTATTTAGGAGTAGGAAGTGTTTAAGTGGAGGTTGGTCAGAAAACCTAGAGAGGAAAGCAAAATGTGAGGGTTACTCAAAACCAGAGAGACTCCTTTACGTTGAACAACAACAACAAAAAATATGCTATTCAGAAAGCAACAACGACGACTACTGAAAACATGGCTGCTGTTCTGGAAGCGCCGAGGCAATGTATTTGTTTGTCTGATGACAGAATAGGCAATTTTAGAATTCATAGGGACCTAAATTCTCCACCTCCAAGTCTGAAACAGAAGTTTCACATAACTCAATGTAATTACACTTCCTGTTCTCATATAGTGATCCTCATGATTTTTAGATTTAGTATTTGCAAATACGTATACTAACTAAAATTTGTTTATAACTTTTCTCAGCCATTACAGATTTGCCCCAAATGGCAAACATTTGCCACTCCCTAGCAAGGCAAATATCTACCTTCTTGTTTCAGCTCTCCTACTTTTTAACAAATGCCCTTTCTGTTTAGCATTACTTTTTAAAGCATTTTTGTGCTTTATAATGATAACTTTACTGTTTAAAATGCCTCAAATGTAATAATTACTTTCAAGTATTTCTAAGGGCAAAAAGGCCATGATATGCCTTATGGAGAAAATATGTGCATTAAATAAGCTTCAGGCATGAGATAAAATGCTTTTGGCTCTGAATTCAATATTAACAAATTAACAATATATATTAAATAGACTAACTTTAAACATAAATACATAAAACACAATGGTATGCATTGATTATAGGCAAAAAAATGTGATTGGAGGCTCACAGAAACCTAACTGTATTTCTGCTTGTAGCAAGTGGCAGTTTTCACTAATTAATTAATTTTTATTTTTGGTGGTACTGGATTTAATTTAGTGTTTGAAGCAACTTCATAGAATATTTCTATATGGAATAATAAAAATCAACTGCATCATCTATCTATTAATCATCTATCTCTATATCTATCTATCTATCTATCTATCATCATCATCATCATCTACCTACCTACCTACCTATATCTCTAATGGGTTGAATGTATATTCAAGCCAAACACATGTACAATATTCCTTAGAAACCAGGATGAATGCTTGATTCCCATAAATCTCACAGTTTTCTATAATATTTGGAAATAAAATCATGGATGTTTAATTAACTAAGAGGTCAAAAAAGAAATTAAAGATGAGAATGTGTTTTGATTTAAATGGAAAAAAAACAAAATATAAAAATCTCTGGTATACAACTAAAACAAATTTAGAAATAAATATATATCACTCCAGGCTATATCAGAAAGAAAAGTGTCTTAAAACAGTGACCTGAAAGTTCACCTTAACAAACTAGAAAAATAAGAAAAATTAAATTCACAAAAAGAAGAAAGAAAATTATAATGATCAGAGTATACGCAAATGAATAGAATACCCAGGAGCTTTCAACATTTTAGTTCCTCCCCTCTTGTCTTTTACATTATTATTTTTATGTATTTTTAATTCTACATATATTTTTAATTGACAGATGATATTATTATGACTTATACAGTCAATGTTTATTTACACATACCCATCCTTCTATCATCCCTGCTGCTCTGCCTTCAATTCTTGTTTCCATCTGGGATCATTTTCCTTTTACCTGTAAAATTCCTCTTGTCTTTCATGTATTGCATGTCTCCTGGCTAGGAAAACTTATTTTTGGTTGTCTCAAATGTTTTCATCTAACCCTTGTTTTTAAAGAATATTGCTGCTGGTTATAGAATTCTATGTTGGCCATGATTTCCTTTCAGCATGATAAGTTGTTGTACTGTTGTTGTCTGACTCACAACCTCATTGTTAAATAGTTCTGTCTTCTTTAAAAATTAAGATATATATTTCTGTTTTTCAGATCTGGATTGCAAATGCCCTATGGGTTGTTTGGGGGCACAATTAACCATAAAAAATGGAGGACTGGCAAAATTTTTTTGAAGGATCTTTCAATATTTTCTCTGTATAGTCATAAATAATATTATAATAAGCTATCTTAGAACCAAGCTTAAGTGAAGAACTGATACTAGTATTTGAAAAATGATAAGAACAACAAAAAAATACAAAAGAACAAAACAAAAAGCTGTTTCTTTGAAAAGATCAACAAGATTGAGAAACCCTTAGCCAACTTAACCAAAAGAAAGAGAGAATAGATCCAAATTATTAAAATAATCTTAAAAACAGAAGAAACTGACAGATTTCTAGGCACATACAACCTACCTAAATTGCAGCAAGATGATATAGAAAACCTAAATCAACCAATAGCAAGCAAACAGAAACAGCAATAAAAAGCCTTCCATCAAAGAAAAGTCCAGGTCCAGATGGATTACCAGTTGAATTGTACAAAACCTTTATATAAGAACTATACCCAATACTTCACAAGTTATTCCACAAAATAGAAAGAGATGGAAACCTTCCAAACTCCTTCTACGAGGCCAGTATCACCTTAGTACCAACACTGAATAAAGATCCCTCAAGAAAATAAAATTACAGACCAATATCTTTGATGAGCATTGATGCAAAAATTCTAAACAACGTACTAGTGATACGTATTCAAAACATATGCAGAAAATGGTACACCATGACCAAGTTCATTTCATTGTAGGGATGCAAGGATGGTTCAACATATGCAAAGCAATATGTGTTATTCACCACATAAATAGAACAAAGGACAACCATTACATGATCATCTTGATAGATGCTGAAAAGCAATTGACAAAATCCAACACCCATTCATGTTAAAAATATTGCAGAAATTCAAAATCAAAGGAACTTACTTGAATATCATAAAGGCAATATACAGTAAACTCAAAACCAACATCATATTGAATGGGAGAAAACTGCAATAATTCACTTTAAAATCAGGAAGAAGACAAGTATGCCCACTATCACCACTCCTATATAGCACTAGAGACTCTAGCCAGAGTGATAAGGCAAGAGAAGAAAATCAAAGGAATACAAATAGGAAAAGAAGAATTGAAATTATATCAACTTGCAGATGGCATGATTCTGTACATAGAAGACCCCCCAAAAAAAACTCAATCAAAAGACTTCTAAAGTGGATTAACAAATTCAGCAAAGTAGCGAGATACAAGATCAATCTAAAAAATAATTCAGTAAATTTTCTACATGCTAACCATGAATCCACTGAAAAAGAAATCCAGAAAATAATTCCATATACAATAACATCAAAAACAATAAAATACCTTGGAATAAATCTAACCAAGGAGGTCATATGAAGAAACAAAAGATCCAGAATAGCCAAAGCAATTCTTAGCAATAAGACCCATGCAGGAGGCATCACAATTCCTGACTTCAAATTATACTATAGAGCTATAGTAATAAAAACTGCATGATTTTGCCACAAAAACAGAGACATAGACCAATGGAACAGAGTAGAAGATACAGAAACAAATCCACATACTTGTAGCCAATTCATTTTCAACAAAGGTGCCAAACACATACATTGGAGAAAAGACAGGCTTTTCAACAAATGGTGTTGGAAAATTGGTTATTTATTTGTAGAAAAAATGGAATTAAATCTCTGCCTCTCACCCCGCACAAGAGTCAACCTAAAATGAATCAAAGACTTGGAAATTAGACCAGAGACTTTGAAATTACTAGAGGAGGGCATAGGTCCAACACTCCCAACATATAGGCACAAGTAGAAAAGTCCTCAATAAGACCCCCAAAGTTCAGGAAATTAAAACAAGAATTAATAAATGAGACAGTATTAATCTGAAAAGTTTCTGTTCATCAAAGTAAACCATCAAGAGTCTAAAGAGAGAACCCATAGAATCGGAGATCATTGTCAGTTATTCCTCTGATAGAGGACTAATATCTAGAATATACAAATTACTTAAAAGAATGTCAAAAAAACTAATATCTCAATCAAGAAATGAGCAATTGAAGCCGGGTGTGGTGGCGCACACTTGTAATTCCAGTACTTGGGAGACTGAGACCGGAGGATCCGGGTTCGCGGCCAGCCTCAGCTACCTAGTGAGGCCCTCCACAACTTCGTGAGACCCGGTTTTAAAATAAAGTATAAAAAATAGGGCCGGGGGTGTAGCTCGGAGGTAGAACTCCCCTGGGTTCAATCCCTGGTACTGCAAAAAAAAAAAAAAAAAAGAAACAAGCAATTGAACGAAATAGACATTTCACAAAAGAAGAAATACAGATGACCAATATATATATGAAAAACTGTTCAACATCATTAGTAATCAGGGAGATGCAAATTAAAACTACACGGATATTCCATCTAACCCCAGCTAGACAATAGAATTCTACTCAGTAATAAAGAACAAAATTATGTCATTTTTAGAAAAATGGATGGACCTGGAGAATATTTTATTAAGTCACAGTAAGTGAAGGGTCATATGTTTTCTCTCATATGTGGAAGCTAGTGAGTAACTGAAATATAAGAGAACCTTTAGATAATGGAGGAGAAACTCCAGTGGAGCAAGGGAGGTGATCTTTTGGAGGGTGGAGGAAGGGGAGAGAGGGAGAATTAATAAAGGAAACACTTCTACTGACATTATGTGCATATGTGAGAATACCAATCCTAATCTCAATATCTTGGCTGGGAAATGGGGGAGTAGGGAGGGAGCCAGGGGAAAATTCACCAAGTGCTGTGTGCATGAACGTCACTATCACTATGAACTACATTATGATGTGAGACTATAATGTACCAATAAAAGTACAAAAAAAATGCTAAGATGAGTTTTGTAATATAGCGTAGATTCAAAACATGAAATAAACTACATGGTCTGCCAAGCATTGAGGACTTACCCTTTGAAAAAGAAAATAGTATAATCATTTGCATAGAACAAGGAATAAATACAAAAACAAACTAAAAACTAAATAAATTAAAGGAAACAACTTGAAAAGTTAATACAAATTTAAAACTAGCTTGCAATAATCATTCCAATAAAATATTTTAACATCAAAGTCTATAAATTATTCAAAAAGCATGACACATGGATTTCAGTTTTCATAATTATCAGATGATTTGGAATTTGCAATTATTTGTACTCGTATGTGTGTGGGGGGTATGAGGGATTGAACACAGGGACATTCTGCCTCTGAGCTATGCCCTCAGCCTTTTTTGTTTTGAAACAGGTTCTCTCTAGGTTGTTTAGAGTCTCACTACATTGCTGAGGCTGTTCTCGAACCTTCTATTCTCCTGTCTCAGTCTCCCAAGTACTGGGATTACAAGTGTGTGCCATCATGCCTGCCACAATTGTTGATACTCTTGAGGTTCATTCTTATCCCACTATTATCTAGGAAAATCCTCAATAGAGATTAAGCTGAAGCAGTGTAATAATAATTAAAATAATTATTAACATTACAATATTTTAAGCCATAAGAAAGGTTTGTATAACTCTGAACAATGGGAAGGAGCTGAAGTCAGTTATGACACGCTAGAAGCCCTTACTTCATATACATAATAAAGGCAGGTGGATCAAGTGCAGCTGTTGATGGCCTGGTTGGCCCTGCTTGCATTAATCTGTCCACAAATAAAGCCTCTCTTTGGCAATGTCATGTGGGCTTAAACATTAAATTTCAAATTCAACTGAGCAAATAGTCAACATTTATAACAGCAGTAAAATTATCACTTATCAGAATTCTTATCACTCTCAGAATTCTTCATGCCTCAAAAAATTAGTCTATCAGTGAAGATTGACGATAAAATTCATAGCCTTAGCTGGTCATTCCATTTCCACTGAAGTCACTCAAAGTTTTGATCTTCCTATGACTTAAATGCAGCTTACATAACTATATAGGATACTCTCTTCATGATAAAATTATGTCTTCTCATTAAAAGTCTGTTTACCAACTTGAGCTTATTTTTTGTAAAGTAAAAGACAAAATAAGTATTTCCATAATATTATACCACCATTTTCCCCTTCGATGATGCTATTTACTAGTGACTTCAAATAGGAATGATGCTTTAGCAACTTTAAGCCTCAGGAGACTGACTGAAATGCACTTCTGTTACCTCTGTGCTGGCTGGAATCTGGGCTGGGATTACCCTTAAGCCATGCTGTTTGTATATTTATATTAATGACATAGTGTCCATTTCTTTGATCTAGACCACAGAGAGACCTTATCTTATAGTCTACATTATAGCAAGTAGAAAGTTCAAAGTAAAATTTCCTTGGGAAGAGCGGTAACAGTATATAATGCGGTTTTTGTAATGTTCACATTTTATCTTATTTTCAATTAAAATTCTAAGCACACATTATTATCACTTTGATGGGAAGCTGGAATCCTATACTATGGCATCTAAATAGAAAACCACCTTTTATGATAAGAATCACATTTGAAGCATTTTCTTTTCTAGTCTCTGATACTGCACTGCTTCTTAAAAAAGTCAAAAGACTCAAAAAGGTCTACTAAGTATCCCAATCCATATTTGTGAGAGAGACATTATGCTTATTTGATATATTTTTCCCTGGAAGGAATATTTTCTGATGTTTCAACAATAAAGACCAGGATGAAATTCTGGGGCTGCAGGAGGCATCATAAGATAAGATGAAAGAAGTACAAAAATAGACTCATCGTGGGGCAACTTCTCATAATTGAAAGAAACTCTTATCCTAATCCTTGGGTATATCTTCTATGCCCATCGTAATACTTTTATATTTCATTGATGTTCACCTTTTTTTCTTCTGAGCAAATTTAAATAAGCTAGAAGCGAAGTGGAATTGCTAAGATAGCTGCCTCCTGGTGCAGACTTGAGGAAGATTGCGCATTCAACGGCAGCAGCTCTTGCTACACATGCATGCTATGTAGACAGTAGTATTTAAGTGTTCAGGCTAAATTGGTTCTGAATTTAGGCACCTAAGTGTGGACATTTTATACTTAGCATCTCTAAGCTTTGTTTCTTTATTGTAAAATATTCTATGGTTGTGGGGAAAATATAATGAATATAAAAAGCCTACTACAGTACCTGCATGTGGTAAGCATACTGGCTTTTACTTTATTACAAGTACCATAGTTTATTTTATTAATAGGAATACCTACATACTTATATAGTGTGGTGGAAAAATAGCTCAAATATTTATAGAAGGACTTGAACATCTATATAGCTCTGCTACCCCCTACATAGCTCACAGACTCAGCACATTCAACTGGTCCAATATGAAAAACCCCAATCAAAATTTCTACTTATAATTTTCCATTTACAAGCTTTCATAAATAAACACTAATAACTAAAACACATGGGAGTTTTTATTTTATTTTTATGTTGGGTAAAAATAGAATCATACTGCAAATGTTTCTAAGCTAACTACCTTCTTTAGTTACCACCGACATTTTTCCAGTTCAATAGATATTTTCTGCTCTTGTTGGCACACCATCGACTACTCAATCACCAAAGTTAGAAAACTTAAAAAAAATCTTTGTCTCTTTTCCTCTGCTGCTACATTTGATTCAATCACCAGATTTGAGCTATTAACTATTTATTTGATCAAAACATCTATGTCCTTACTAAAATTCCTTTATTTCACTCAAATATTTTTCTATTCTGAGGAGGACTCTTTGCACTGAAGAGTTTGTATCAAATACAAATTGTCAACCACATACTTCCAAAATTGCATTTCTCACTCTATTACCCCTTGGCTTGTGGTTTTTTAAAATCTCTCCAACCTGAAAAGATAAAGTTCTTTGCATGCTAGTCAAGGCCTTTCAGTATGCAATTCCTACTTGTTTCTCCAGCTCATCTACTACATTTCCTACCTTGTACTTTATCTTCAAGCAAAGCATGGTGTTTATAAATTTTTCTGCATTCACCTTGCCCTTCTGTCTCTTCCTCCCTACAAGGAATCTCTCTATTCCCTACACAGAACACAGATGAAGCAGCGTCCCTATCTCCAGGAGCCCTCCCATTCCAGTCCCCCTCAGTGGACTAGATGTCATTGCTCTGTGACATCATCTGCATGCCTCTACCAGTTTTCATGTCACATTAAGTTCCATTTTTTTATTTCTAGGTATAATTTGAGACATTCGGTTACTTATGTCATTTTCAGGAAAATGAATGGAACATGAGAACCTTACGCTCTGTAAAATTAGCCAGTCTCACAGAGTCAGGGTTGTATGCTTTCTCTCATAAGTGGAAGCTAGAGAGAAAGGAGGAAACTAAAGGGTCTTCAGATAAATGAGGAGAGAGACCAATAGAATAGTGGATGGGGATTAGGGGAGGGAGGAGGAAAGGGCAAAAAGGAGATTCGAGGAAGGAAGCAATTCACATAAGGTTATGTCTATATATGAAGGCATCACTACCTGTCTCGTTAGTTTGTACTGAGAGGAGGACAGGGAGCAGGGGGAGATATAAAGGGAATACCACCAACTGCTGGCTGCACTTCTGTTTGTGTCACTTTGAACCTCGCTATGATGTATAATTACAATGCACCAATACAAGTATGAAAAAAGAAGTTAGGAAAAATTATTTCATTTATATTCATTGCATCTTCCTAGTTCATTACAGGGGATGATTTTAAGCCAAAATAGTGAATTTGAAAAGGCAAATGAACATAACCCAGTTACATTTTAGGTCTTCAGAATTGAGAGAAAGAGTGAGGCAGAAAACTTCAATGTTTCTGGTGTTTTTTTTAACTTTTTGAATTTTTCTTTTGATAACCAGAGTATGACATCAGCATACCTTGAATGGAGGAAAATAGAAGAAAGATCAAATTTCAGGAAATAATATGAAAAATTCATTTTCTAGAATGGAGATATCTACACTACATGCAAGTGAAGATGTAAAAAACAGAATGACATACAGAAGCCTAAGCATCAAAGGAAAAGAGAAACATGGTTTAGAGTTAAAGAAAAAAAGATTTTTACTATAAAAATTGGGATGAATGGTCTCCTAGAAAGGTGTTATAGGATGAAAAGAAGGCATTTTATAATGCAATTTCTATCTGTTTTTCCACATGGTAATGCCATCATTGAAAGATGCGGAGGTGATGAGAAGTTTGAATACAAACTGGAGAGAAACAACCCACAGATAGCACTAAATTAGTCATGCAGGAGTCAGGATAACGGTTGCCTGTGGTTGTCAGGCTTATAAGGTAGAGAAGGAAAGGGTCATGTAGGAATTATGGTAATGTGGTGTCACCATATCTTGTGCTCAGTTCTTCAGCTGGCACTGTGTCAGTGTCAGGAAGGCGTGCACGTCTATAATATCAGTAATTAGGAGGCTGAGACAGGAGGATTGCAGTTTCAAGACCAAACTCAGCTACTTAGTGAAGCACTCTTCAACTTAGTGGGACCCTGTTTCAAAATAAAAAAGTAAATAGGGTTGGGGGTGTAGAGGTAGAATGCCCCTTGGGTTCAATACCCAGTACTACCAAAAAATAAAATAAAATAAAAAGTAGACAGAAGCTCCAGCATGATCTGATTCCCACAGAGACATGGAATCTTGGCTGCCCATCTATCCCACTAGGAATATAGATTTTTTGCAAATTCCCACTTGCAAAATTTTAACAGTGCTTTGAGTTAAAAATAATCTCCAGCCAGGCATGGTGGCGCATGCTTGTAATCCCAGTACTTTGGGAGGCGGAAACCAGAGGATCGGGGTTCACGGCCAGCCTCAGCTCTCTCTGTCTCTCTCTGTCTCTGTCTGTCTCTGTCTCTGTCTCTCTCTGTCTGTCTGTCTCCTTCTCTCTCTACTTAGTGAGGCCCTCTGCAGCTTCGTGAGACCTGGTTTCAAAATAAAGTATAAAAAATAGGGCAGGGAGTATAGCGGGGAAGTAGAACGCCCTGGGTTCAATCCCCGGTACCGCAAAAAAAAAAAAAAAATCTCCAGGCTACGTTTAACCTGCCGATCATGGTACTTCTGTATACAAGGATAAATCTATGTTAAAATTTGTATAGAAACATCTGATTTAAATAAAAAGAGTTCTAGATATGGGCAATATTCTTATTTATGTATGTGTGAAACTTTGAAATTTATACAATAGCAAATAGTTCAAAGATGGCCAGATTGGGATTTCAGAAGACCTATGCTTTCATCTTGACTATAGTACTTAATAAATATATATATGAATATCTGTTATTCAACATCTATTTGATGGGAATAAAATCAGAAACAGAAAATGCTTTAGAAATCATAAGATACTAAAAAGATTTTCATAGCATTTCAATTATATTATTAATAATGGTTAATTTGAAATCAATAACTTCAGTGTAATTTTGTAATTCATATAAATACATACAGGAAGTGTATATGGTCTATACAAAAGTATACAGTAAAAATTCCTCTCGTCCTTTTACTCTCCAGTCTTACCAGCAGCCTTAACATGATACCTCTCATTCTGCCTCTTAATGAAGACAGACAAAATTTGGGGAGAAGAAGGTGTTTATGACCTCACAAATAACTTATTAACTTTTCTTCAAAATATAGTAACCTATATTAATGCACTTAGTTCTGGTTAAGATAAATCACATCTACAATTAATCAGTTAGAGAAATGAAGATCATTCCTACCTGATAATTCCCAGTAGATATTTAGAAGTATGATACATTCCTTGAATTATAGTCACCTACCAATCCAAATCCCCAAATCACAGAAGATTTCTGTATGACTTCAATGTCATATTTAGTAAGCTGCAACTAGAGGGGAAATATTCTAAAGCTTCAGAAGAATTGAAAAAAAAAGAAACTTCAAAGAGAAATGTAATCATCTGAAAAAGTGTGATAAAGTATGCTCATTGGAATTGAAATGGTCCTTGGTTAAAAGTTTAAGAAAGTAAATTAAAATGCCAAGCACAACGGATAACTTTAGCAATAAAGAATGTTTCACTCTCACTCATTCTGTAAAAGGAAAAGAGTTCAGTCCAATTAAATATTCATGAAACAAAAGATCAAGGCTTTAAGTCTTAGATCAAGTTCAAGACTGAGCATGAACTAATGATCCAATAGTTTATATGAATATTAAACATTTAGTAGAGAATAACTCAGAACTTTGGAATGGATTTTAATTTAATTTAATTTACTGATAGTTAACATTATCAATTCTGGTTAAGAAACTGATTGGCACATAGCATAACTATATCTAAGACCACATACCTATTGAGAATCAGTCAATTGATAAGTTGCCCTAAGTTTAAGACATCATTGGAACTAGTCCTGATTGTTTTTACTATATCATGGAAATACTTGTTGTTCTTTCCCAAATATTTTTACCTTCTCACATATATAAATATTAAATATAAGCTGATATGCAAAGTGATTGAATGTATGCAATTTTGATCACTATTTCTTATGGCTAGAACTTGCTACAAACTTAAAGGGGTCTCATTTATGTATTTTTTTAGCCTTAGTTGTTAGTGAGGACTACATTGCATATACTAATCATTTGAAATGAAAACTCCTTTCTGAAACCTCCCTGTTAACAGGAGTAAGCAATTTCATTAAAAAAAAATAGTAGAATAGAAATACACCCAAAGAAGCTTTGGCCAATTTGACATCCTCTTTTTAAAGATCCAGGAAAAAAGTGAGGTTAATCCAGCCACAGGCAGAATGTCTCCTCTGAGTGCTTAAAAACCAGTGAAATGTGCAGGAGGCCTGAGAAGCAGTGGAGAGGTCCAGCGAAAACAATCATCTGCTCTTCAGGCCGAGAAGTAACAAGCACTGCAGGTAAGATAAAGTTCCAGACTAAATCCCTCCTTAGTGCAGCAGGCCCGTGGCCACACGTCCCTGAAGAAGCCACCTTGTCCATCACCACAATCAGTTCAACCAAGACATGTTTCCACTTATTTATTTTCAAGTTGTCAGCATTTTAGAAAGCAAAGGCAGACTGAGTTTTTCTAAAAAGCCTAAGGGATCTGTTATTTCTTTTGAGCAAAGTGACCTGAAATCATCTTTGCAAAACATCTAATAAAAAAGCTCTGAGTAACATTGTGTTGGCTGAACCAAAGTGAATATATTTTTCAATTAGATACCAGAGTGATAGGGTGAAACTCGAGGAAAACAAAACAGAACAAAAAGCCAAATAAGGAGGCTAGATACGTTATAAGTTACTATTAGATAAATTCATTTTCATTTGGTTAGCCTAGTATTTATTCATGGTATCTGGAACTTTTACATGATTAAAAAATGGAATTTGAAATTAGACCATAAGCTTTTAATAAAACATTCATAGAAATGAAATATTAAGAATTCGTATATCCTCTTAACGATAGCATGGGTCATATTTTATTCTAACATTTGCTTAGCTTATATTTTACACCATGAACAGCTGGAGTGTGGGCTTTCAATGTGTTTTTGATTGTACACACCATGCATTTTAATTAGTGCCATATAATGAGTGTTCAACACATGTTGAATGTTTTATTGAACTTTTTTTAGATGAAGAGGTCTCAATTTTTAGTCAATATAAGATATTTAACAGATGTATAAGCCTCTAAAATTGTACATAAAATGTTGTGTCAATGTTCATCTCATTCCTGAGGTTAAAAATGCATATATTTCATCAGATATTCAAAGGGCACCATGACCTAACTCTCATACACTGTCATCTTTTTTCTTTAAAAAATATAAAGACATATTTTTAAGGCCATTATCAAAGAAAAAACTAGCAATGGCCAAAAACATTTAAGAATTCATTTTTCAGTGATTTATTAAAAGCATTTCTGTTAAAATGAAAAGGAAGGTAAATGTATTGATTATGATCATTTGTTTTGACTGTATTGAGTTCTTTTCCAATGCAATTGCATGAGTATAACAAAACAATAATAAAAGGCATACAGGTTCAGAACAACTGTAAGTAAGAGTGGTATATCTAGATAACAAACACAGGAGAATGTATAGGTAATCCTTCAACTTAATATGAGTCCATATTAGTATTAATATGAGTCATAGCAAGATCAATATTCTGAAATGGGGAGAGTTTCATCCCAATTTCAATAGGTTGGGTGGAGGGAGAACACATCATTTAAAAGATTCTGTTCACTAATCACAATTATATGAACCCTGTAAAAATCTAGCATTGAATGTATATTTTGTAGAAAAAAACTAAAACCATCTGAGAACAAATATTAAATAAATAGAAATTTCATAAACTACTAAATAAATGGGAAGATTCAAAATTTATATAGTTTCTTTTTACAAGGCACAAAAACATAAAGTCTAATAGAAAGTGATTATATATAATTAAAGTGATTATATTAAAATGTATTATATTGAAATTAATGATTCTTTAACAATGGACCTCATTTTAAAAAGACAGTTTCCATTAGGTATTAGATTTTTTAATGTATATAATTGGTAAAGATACAGTCTTTAAAGTATGTTACAAATGTTTTATTAATCAATAACAATATTTTAAAACTCTGTAGGAACTCAACACATGGTGGTAGTAGAAATACACACAGGAATTAGAGTAAAAAAACTTGTAGTAATAATAATGATGATATTATCATGTGTGCCGTCATTATTGTGACAGTTTTGAAGATCAAGTGATAGTAGTCCTAAGAAGTATCATTCATAATCACAAAACTTGTCAAAACTAAACCTATTTTTTAAATCCCAAAACCAATTTTCACACTATTATTCTATCCACTCCAAATTCTTAGACAAATACTTTTTTATGCAACAAAGTAGTTAAGGTTTGGCCACATCATGAATAAGAGAAAAGAAAGAATTGATAGGGAAATCAGTATAGAAAATGATAGCTCATCATCAGTGTGTCAGAACAAGATGTCACAAAGCAAACCAGAAACTAAAAAGTCCGAGGCAATTTTTCATCTTAATAAACTTTATCAGTTAATTTCATGATTGATAACCTTAAATAACAAAGATTGAAAAATTAAGTGGTAAGCATTTTCATTCTATTTCTTAGCACTAAGATTAGTGTTATATTTAACATTGTAAACCTCTGGAAGTATTTGGAACTTTTCAAAGTGTAAGTGTGACCCATAAAGAATGCATTTTCATTTCGATGTCATGACTTGAATTGGAAAATATTCTACAGGGTATTGGTTCTGTTAATTAAGGAAATACTGAGACTATGGTACAATGTCCATAAAATAGCAGTTTATTTATTTTTAATAATTTGGAAATTTTGTCTTTTATGTGACCTTCTTTGTGTCTATTAATGATTTTTGCTTCCATCTCTTTTGCCTCAATTAACATACTTACACCAGATAGCATTTACTGCTTTTTGTTTTTTATTTCTAATATTTTCAACTTCTGATATTTTAGATACCCTTTAAAAAGTATTTATCTGGAATTTATGTTTTTATGCAGTCTCTCTTTTTACTTTCATTTGAACTATTTCTTTCACATTTAATTTAATTCCACATATATTTGTGTCTATATCACTTTATTTCATTCCCCCTTTTCTATGTTTTATTTTGATTTTTCATTTCTTGTCTTTTGGTTGTTTTTTGCTTAAATGGATAATTTCTCTCATGTTCTATTTTTTATCTAGTACATTGGAATATATGTTCTTTATTCTTTTCCCCAAGTTAGTCTAGAAATTATAAAAGACATAAAATTTATCAATAAAAATGAATCAATACATTTATTCTCTTCTTTGATAATACATGGACTTCAATTACTACTACTTCCCACCATATGCTCTTGTTGGTTGCTTTAATTCTCATGAAACATTGTTATTTTGGTTTTATAAATTTAAAGATAATTTAAATTTACCATATTGAACCATTTTTATCATTCATCCTTTGTAAGACTTCTAATGTTTCCCTGGGAATCATTTTACTGCCCCTTGAATCACATCTTTTAGATTTTCCTTTGAGGATCTTCTAATGGGAAGATTTTTTTCTGATTTTTTTGTCTTAAAATATCTTTGCCTTATCTTAATTACTGACATGTATTTTTACAAAATATAAAATTCTAAGTTAGCCCTCATTTTCATTTGGCACACTGTGACTATAATTTTACTTTCTGGAGTTGCTGCTGTTGATACTGAGAAGGTGTTCATCTAATCATGGCTCCTAGTATCTGTGAACTAGTTTCTTTCCATTTCCAGAAAATTCCCAAGAATTATTTATTACAATGTCATTTATGTTCCTTTTTTTCTTTCTTCTCCTTCTGGAACTCCAATTAACCATATGCTGTTCTTTCTTATGATAGCATTGCATGGCTTTTTATCTCTATTTTATGTTTTCCTTCTCTTCCTACCCTGTTTTTGTATCCTGGATAATTTCTTCCACTCAATCTTGTAGTCCACTAATGTTCCCATTTTTTTTTCATCTAGTTAGTTGCTAACTCATTAAATTTTATTTTCAATTATTTTACCTTTCCTTAGATATTCTATTTAGTCAATTTTCAAGTCTGTTTGGCCCTTTATATAGTTCCCACATGCTGAAGATCTTTCCAAACTTGTTATCTTTAGAACAGAGTAAATATTATAATTAAATAATGTGCGCTTAATAGCGCCAAGATTTAAAGCCTTTGACACTCATTTCCTCTTTCTCGTGTTTGTTTGCTTTGTTTTGTTTTTCGATTCTCATTCCTGGTCAGCAGCTCTTTTGCCTTGATATTTGTGGGGATTCTGTGAGGAAGATTAGCGGGGCTTCCAGCATAAAGCACCCACATTTTTTTGCATAAGACACCTCAAGACATACCCACTTTGAATGACACTGACATTACAAGGTATTTGGGGCTGCACAGGTGATATGATTCGCTCTGCAAATATCAATAACACACCTGTGATTATGAAGCTGTATGGGGTTTTCCCCCTTTTCTCTGCTCAGACAAATATGCTATTCTCCTAGCACTTGGATATGGCTGGTTTCATATTGGTTAACACAGCTCTACCTACTTTATAAATGGCTTACAAAGCATTCCCTTCTCCAGCCAAGGAAGACCACTTCCTCCCTGCTCATCTCCCCTTTCCTGACTAAAGATGAAAAACTTAAATTCAGATTCTCCAGGTTTGGCAAAAGACCTTAGAGTAAAAATAATTTATTTGCTCAGTTTAATAATCTGGGTTCTTACTTTTCATCTAGACTTATCTGATGATACCATAATAGCATATACATTTTTCAATGTTTTTAAGATAATTGAAAAATATATAGTAATCCATATTTTTAAGCAGTTTTCAGATGGGAAGTATCAAGTTCCTATGCAACAGCACCTACTATAGCTGCTAGATCAATTTGCCACACTTCCAGAACTGGTCAGCAGCAGTCAAGCCTGGATGGATTTAGACAGTTTATTTATTATGGACACGATTGCAGGCAGGATTGGCCTCCTGTGTCTATGGTAACCCTGGCTTTTCCTCATGTCATGGGGGCAATGTGGAGGTGGGCCAAGGTGAATACCACTTAGGAGACTTTTATCACAGTTTAGGATTCTCCAAATTGAGAAACTCCCAATGTTTTCAAGGAGCTAGCAAACCTGCCCAACCTTTGCCCCACCAGGAGCCATGATGTTTACAATCCTGCACAGAAAAAAAAATATGTCTCTGCCTTCTAAACCTGTCAGTAGTTCAAACATAATTGAAAAAATAATTGTAAGTGCCCTTCGACCAGAAGACCTGACGATATAACAGAACTATTTCAGGGAAAAAAATTAATTTTCAATATCTAGCATACCATATGAATGAGACTAGAAAGCATCTTGCTAAACTGTGATTTACTATATGCAAAAGAAAATATGGGATAATAAATACAAGTCTAAAACCTAAATAAACTAAGAAACACTTATGTATTCATCATAAGCCTAGCATTCTGAAGGAAATATATATATGTAATATATATTTATGTATATGATCTGATAGAAGAGAGAAATCTCATTTGAATTGAGCAAGAATTATTTCAATCATTCATAAAATAAAAAAATCATTTATTGAGTTTCTATATTGTGCTAGATTCTGTGATAAAGCAATGAGAAAAGAACTCATCATTAAATATGTACACAAGAAAAACAAATATTCAAATATGCATTTCATTGCATAAAAAGAGGAGGAACAGAGTTCTTTGCAAACACAATAAAAAATAAGTAAAACCTAACTTTGACTAGGAATAGAGCTGAAAGTGTCAGGGAAGATGTCTGTGGAGAAGTGGTGCTCTAGTCCATAGGTAGCATTTGATGTCATGATCTATTCTCAAGGTTGAATCTCATTTATTTTAATTTAATTTTATTATAAAAATTATCAGTGTATTATGTACTGATTTAATGACTAAGATAATTAATGTATGGCTTACATTTTTTAAAAAAGCAATGTGAAACATTAAAGCAATGCCAAACAAATGCTACGTAGTATCCCAAAGGGAAAGTGTAAATGGGAGAGTTTGAAAACCCTTCAAGCATACCTTGAGAGCAAAGCATGTGCGTATATATTATTTCTGTATATACTGTAAAATAAACACTTTTTGTGAACCATATTTTAAAAATAATTTATTTTTTATTTTTAATCTACATAACCAACTCAAACAGGTGAGGTCAAATCAAAATCAAATCTTAAAATTATTAAGTCCAAATCACTTAAAGATCTATTTACAGATAAATATAAAAGAGTTTTTAGTACACTCAAAATAATTCACTCACGTTTACCTAAATAATTGAAACATTTGAGTATTCTTTAAGTTGTAAATTTTAATCATTACTGTTTTAAATTCCTATGATATATATGTGCCTGACATCTATCTATCTATCTATCTATCTATCTCTCTATCTATCTATCTATCTATGATTCAAAAACACTAATTATAGGACTTCTTATAGGCATTTTGGGTCTAACTGAATAAGATGATCATTTCGATTTGCTGTACTGCAGTCATAGCTTTGCCCAAGATTTTTGCTTGTCTGATACCCAATAAAATTGGATCCACTACATAATTTTTAATGTCTCAAGAGCCATAGCATGTCATGAATAAAATAGAAGGCTCGATAGAATTTGTAGCATTACCCTACAACTGATTTTGAGGCTATCCATTCTCCTGTATAGTCCAAAGAGAAAAAGTGTCATGGGGCATTAGCTTATTAAACTAGTGTCCAAACAAGTGGGCAGTTAGATATCTATGGAGAACAATATAATGTGAGTTAGAGAATCCATCTCTGTGTCATAACTTCATGTCACATAGAAAGGATACGCTAATGTTTGCTTCACTTTATCATACTTCAACCCGTTTTTTATTTATATCCACATTTTATACTTTGATACATACTTATACGTCTCAGAATGGCCTTCCAAGATACAAGTAGCACATAATACAAAATAAATTTGAAGTAGTTGAAAATTTGGGGTAAGGAAAAACAATGTTGTGTAAGCAGGATTAGAAAAAGATGTTTACTATGAAATTTCAGACAGGACTCTATTGTATACTAAACGATATCAACAACTCAAGTATATCAATTACCTTCACAGAGAAGTTTCTAGAATTATCTCTCAGTCTAAGATAGTGGCAACTGAACAAACAACAATTTAATAAAAGGCAATTTAGCAGGAACAGAATGTGATCCAGGTACATACAATTCTAAAGTCCTTGACTTGACACATACTTATAGTATCTAGTACATGGGTCAATGAGTTATACTTAAGTGGACAACATCGGCCTCAATGTGGTTTTTATAGCTATGGAGCAGCTCTCAGCTCCAGATCTCACTCCCTTGTGAGTACCTGAAGTACAATTGTGTTTTCTTTAATGTGCACTGCTGTGTTCATTAACAATCTGGAAGTCTAGATATTTTTTTGGGAAAGCTAAGCTAACAAAAATAATAACTTTAACTAAGTTTGGGCTTCTACTGCTGAAAGTCCTGAAACACCATGAATGGCACATGGAGTTCTTATCTAAACTCTTTTCAGGAAGCTCTAGGCTTGAAATCTGCTGGGGAAAGAAAAAAAAAGTAAAGACAGTGTTCAGTAGAAATAGAACTCGCGTGTTTGACTTTATTACTGCAGTAGACTTTATTTTCATGATTTTTTTCTTTTATAAAAATAGGAATTCAGACCTAGGATTAACAGATATAAATAAAATTAATAAAGTAAGAACAAGCTATTAAGACTTTTTTGGATAGTATCTTGGTGTATAAATTTCCAAATATAGAAATTACAAGTATAAATCCAAAATAACTTAAGCTATACTTTTATCACTAAACATTAGATAAATGCAATTTATTATACACTCAATTAGGGAAATATTTACTGTCACAAGAATTCTAGGTCTAGGAATATATTCTTCATATCAATATACATGTAGTTAATGCCACAAAACTCAATATAATACTCAATAACAAATTATTCCAAATGTTCTGGTAAGCATTCTTACAGTTATAATCTAAAAGACTGACCATGTTACTTAGAGGAAAGAAGATTTATTTTCTTACAGTTTCAGGTTCAGTCCATATGAGGCTGGGGATCGCTGATCTCAGGGCATGGTGGCAGGAGGCAGAGAGAAGAAGAGCACATGGGCTGTGCTCCTCATATCATGGGTGCTGGAAGCTAGAGAGAGAGAGAGAGAAAGAGAGAGAGAGCAGGGGAGGAGGAACCATATATAATCCTCAAGACTGACCCCCTCAGGGACCCATCTCTCCAGCCATACCCAGATAAATCCATTACAATGGATTTATTCACTGCTAGGATTACAACCCTCATGACTCAACTATATCAACCCTGAATTTTAATAAATGAGCTCTTTAGGGGACATTTCATATCTAACTATAATACCAGAGTTCAGTTACATGAAAGAACAATAACTTACTCCTATCCATCTACACATTGGTTGAAGGAAGACTGGTCTAGACTGAGCTTCTCTGGGTAGCTCTGCTGATCTAAACTGGCTTTACTTGTACATATGAGGGTCTAGTTTTGGTTCTAGCCCGAGCTTGACTGAAGAGGCATGGGTCTATTCCACACATCTCATCTTTCTCCTGGATCCAGAGTACTAGTCTGCACATGTTCTTCTTATGGTGATAGAAGAGGCTCCAGAGAGCAAGTAGAAACACAAAAGGCTTCTAAAGGCTTAATCGTGGAATTGGAATACATAACTTTTGCCCATAGGTAGAAATTGATAAAGCAAGTCATGTGGCCAACTCAAAATCAAAGAGGAGGATATATGCTGCACTCACAAAGAGATGATATGTTCTAATAATAAGCTAATCAAATACAGTTAAATAACCCATTGCCTCAATTTCTATTAATAGCAAATGCTTATGGTGTCCCTGAATAGGGAACCCAATGAATAAAATAGAGTGTTTTCTTACAATGAGAAAATTATGTACCCATTAGCAAAAGTGCTACTCTGTTTATTCTGATTAAAAACACATCCCCAAAATACCTTAAATTAGACAAAAGAATCAACTGTATTATGAAATAAAGGGTAATAATAATGATTTTTGTATCCTATACCTGGGAAAAACTATAGTAGGGAACTACAGAAAGGAATAACGGCAGGTGTCCAGTTTGATCTTGTACATATGCCATTTTTTTCCTAGCAGGAGACTTATTCACTTCAGTATATTCTTAGCAGAATATACCTGGTTTTCAGAGGTTGTATATGGTAAAAAAAAAAACTGGAATCTATGAATTTATTGGGCATGGCTCCTTGGAAAATTTCTCACAAGTTGTGTAACTATAGTAATATAAAATTATAATAATTGTAAAATACTACTCCTTTCTAAGTGAGGCATTTACATATTCATCTGTAAACTTGAGTTAGAGTGCATACAAGGAGAGACAGTGCTGGAGAGACACCGGAAGATTTGAACATCTTGCTTCACCTGTGACTCTTAACTATTGATAATTACTAGAAGAGCTTGATCCTCAGCGAGATTTCTAATTTGTGTACATTTGACTTAACAATCAGATCCTTTGTATTATCTCCAGTGTGTGTAGTGTTTTAACAATTATATTGAATTTCCAAACAGAAGCGCAAATCAAATGATGAATAGGAATGTAAAATACTAATTATAGATAATCAAATGCTTAAACATATTCAAATATATTGAGTAAATTCTAATATCAAAATTCAACATTTACTGAATGCTTCAGCACATTCAAAGGACCTATAAAAAGTAATGCTAATATTAAACTAAAAATCAAATTGATACCTTAATACAAAAAGTTTAATATACTAGAGCTCTCAAAAATAACAAAATTATAAAAGATATAATGAAGAAGAAGAAGAAAAAAACTAAATGAGAAAGAATCATAATGGTAATACTTATCTTTGTTTTTAATTATATTTCACAATGAACAGCATGGTATAAGCCAAAAAAATGACAGGGTTTGAATTGTGTTTGTTATATTTATTCTCACCTACTGTGATATACTGGCAAGTGATAGTATCATAACCAAGTGTTAATTAATAAATCATAATTCTCACTGTGGGATGCACTTCTTAGCACATATACTAATTCCCAAGAAAAATATATAAAACATAAATCCTTTTCAAATCTGTAATCTGAAACTTCTAATTAAGTCTTGCTAGAAATTCCACAATTTGGAGGCCTCCACAAACCTCTGCACACAGGTTAGAGGGATGCAGAGTTCTTGGTGGAAAATTCTGGTCTTTGCCACAGGTGGTCTGAATATGAACAGATTGAACTGAGAATAGAGGCCTGTCTTTTATTTTATTTTTATACTTTTATTGGTGCATTATAGTCTCACATCATGACATACATGCACACAGCACTTGGTGGGCTTTCCCTCGGCTCCCTCCCCAGCCCCTCCATTCCCCATACAGGATATTGAGATTGACATTGGTATTCTCAAGTATGCACATAATGTCAATGGAAGTGATTCCTTCATTCCTCCTCTTTCCCCTCCCGCTTCCCCTAAACCACTTCCCTACCTCCACTGGAGTTTCTCCTCCATTATCTGAAGTACCTCTGGTATCCCCATTACTCCCTAGCTTCCCTGTATGAGAGAAAACATAAGAACCTTTACTTTCTGTGACTGCCTAATCTCACTTAATATAATGTTCTCCAGGCACAGCCATTTTCCTACAAATGACATAATTTTGTCACTATGGAGATCAGTGTGGATGCCTGTCTTTTAAACTGTCCAAATCAAATGACAAGTTCACCCATCTCTTTACTTCTGAAGACTTGAGCATAGAGCCCTTACTCAGAACAACGATGTAGCGATGAGGTCATTTTTTCTGTTTTAAGTAATCACTGGAGAATATGGTCCTACAATGTGTGTGTAATCCAACCCCTGCCAAAACTTTATTGGATCACATTAGCAAATATTAATTGTTACTCTATTTCTTTATTATACTCCAAGATCTATAAAAAATAGACATGTATTTCTTCAACACCTTACAGAAAGAATTCCCTGTCTTTTCAAAATATTATCTCAGATCATATGTTAATGCATCTGACATAAAGCTCTTCTGATCAATTTCTTGAGTTGAGAGTTCTCTTTTCACATGCTTCCTTTCATTTGAATCCTTTGTTTGAATATTTTTTTTAGGAAATAGAAAAATCAATCAAAAGTATGTAACTTTTTTGCCTAGGTTCCCTAAATTACTCTTCAATAAATTAGCTTACTTTGCAGGCTTCCTAAGTGATCCAGAAACACCTCATTTTATTTTCCAAAGTTAGGATGTTCAATTGCTACCTCAAATCTTCTTCTAAATGTGGTAAAAAGAAAATATGAACGTAACATTGCTTTGTTTTATATTTGAGTACAAGATATATTTGCTCTGATACACAAAGAGACTATTTGACTTGAAGAAAGTGACTCAGAAATGCATATCTGTCCTATGATTACCATTGGTAGCAAAAAGGGGGGTTGTTGAGGGATGCTTCTAAGTCCATAATCAAGTTTTCATTATCTCCTAACAACTCAACATGAACCTAGAATTTATTTCTTAAAATGAAGGGAGTGATACACAACAACACTTTTTAAGCACACTAATTATACAAGCAAATTTAAAGAGTATTTTGTATCCCCAGATAGTACAGTTTAGATCTGGAATACCCCTCTCTGCCCCAAACTTTTAGAAGTGATTGAATCATGGGGGCTTTAATCTCTTCAGTGGGTTAATCCATTCAATGGATTAATAATTTGAGTGGTCTCCCGAGAGGAGAATAAAACTGTAGGCAGATGGGGCATGGTTAGAGAAAGTAGGTTTTCCAAAAATATTTATATCTATTTTGTGTCTGGTATTTTGTGTGAAAATTATTATTAGTTATGAATTCTCAGTGAAGGAAAATATTTGAACAAATTGTTTGAGGTTCCCCTCTCACTTGATTTTGATATCCCGATGTTATCCAATCTGTACAATGAAGGATTTTTTAGTAGACAAGGGTGGGGGAAGCAGTAGGACAAAGAGAAGACAGGGGAAAAAAGGCAGCAAACATAAGGAATGACAGCGAAGTATGAATGGCGTAAAATACTTAATGCATTGGAGAAAAGTTTTGATGTGAGAAAGGGAATTATTAATCTATATAGTAAATTTAGGTTAACTTATTACCTAAGTAAACTATTTTAAAGAAGAGATACTATTTATTTTAATGATATTATTTAGGTTTTTTCTATTTTCCAAAATTCTCTGTCAAAAGAAAAAAAATCATGTGCTGTGATTACATATAAACTTAAGAAAATATTTCTTATCAATATAGTTATAATCAAGGAAACTTGTTTTTAGCTAATAATATCTGAGCAATATTAAATTACATATGTGCATGCATATCTGAAGGGGAAAACTGCAAGAGGAATTATTACAGTGGATAAAAACATGAGAAGAAAAAATCTTTGTAAGACCATTTGCATGCTTGAGAATATACAAATCAAAACATCCCTATGACCCTGACAAAGGAATACTCAAATTCTAGCTTAAATAAATCACTTAAAATCAGAAAGTTCTCTTTTACTACCTCTAGAGAGAAAGAGAAAATGTCAGCAAAGTCGTAAATAAATTTTTATATTTTTTCTGCATGTTGCATTTAAAAAAACTTCATCAAAATCATTTTTCTGAGTTTATTATTTCAACAAGAAGGAATGTTTCCACAAGGCTTTTGTTATTAAAGAATGTGCTTATAGTATGATAATTTATGTCTAGTTCATTAAGCAGGTGTTCTGGGCAAGATAATATAGGAGAAATGGCAAATATGACACACTGTTTTCCATTAACCCCTCTGGCACTGATAGTTTGAAGCTCCCCTTCTGAAGGCTAATCCATTTTGCTTAATGCTTAGCATTTTCACATCCTAGCTCTGGGTGCCAGAAAGGCTTTATGTTTGAAGTACAAGCAAAGTATGTGGCAATTTTGAGCACCTAGTTAGTTATCCCTTATGAAAATCAATTGATAAAAGCCCAAAGCATCAAGAGCAGGAAGGCTTTATAGAACATACACACACACACACACACACACACACACACACACACACACACACACACACACCAAACCAGGATGCTTTATTCTGTATTATAAGAGTGGAAGCTAAATTCATTTAATTAAACTGATGGAAGGATACATATAATTCATTTAGGAAAGATGGGATTTTAAAAAGGAAAGGAAATGAATATGATTATTTGCTATTTATAAAAGAAGAGTTATAAGATCATAAACTACCTCCCTTTCCTGGCCAAATTTAGCTCATCTACTTGCTTTATCAATTTGGATTTAAATAGCTTTGAACATTATACACAAGTTCAAATTTGTCACAGTTCCCACCAGTCCTGCTATAATGATTCCTAATCTGCTGTACTCATTTATTTGATCGCCACAGTCATCTGAATTAGTGAATCCTATCTAAACATTTCTCTGCCCAAATTAGGGTCCATTAACTTTCTACTTTGGTTTAATTTTTTTCCAGAATTCAATATTGCAACATTTCATATTGTTCAAATTTAAAACCACTCTACTATTTGGCCAAGGAGCAAGGGCAATATAATGGAAGGAAAATAGTTCCTTCAACAAATGGTGCTGGGACAACTGGACAACCACATCATCTGCTTCCGAAAAATAAATAAATCTAGGCACACACTGTACACCCTTCACAAATAGTCATTACCCACAAAAGAAAGAATTGGTGAGCTAGATTTCATTAAAATTAAAAACTTCAGTGGGGTGTGGTGGTGCACACCTGTGATTCCAGTACCTGGGAGACTAAGACAGAAGGATCACAGGTTAAAGGGCAGTCTCAGCAAGTAGTGAGACTTTCATCAACCTAGTGATACCCTGTTTGTTTCTAAATAAAAATAAAATGGGGGTAGGGGTATAGCTTGGAAGTAAATGCCCCTGGGTTCAATCCCCAGTGCCACACACACATACAAACAACAACAAAAAAACTTCTCTGCAAATGATATCCTCAAAATTGGGAAAGTAAGGCACAAATTGCAATATATTTTCAAAAGACATATTTCCAAAAGACTATTGAAATATTATCTATAATATACACAGAATTTTTCAAAATTAGTAAGAAAAAGAATAACCTGCTTTTAAAAGGTACCAGAAACTTTAGGAGACTCCTTACCAAAGAAGATATACCAACAAATAAGCCCAAGAAAGTTTGCACATAATATACATTAAGGAATTGAAAATTAAGATGAGCTAGCATTTCACACCTATTAGAATAGTCAAAATCCAGGATATTGCTGAGAACCCCTGCTTGTGAGGATGTGGGGTGACAGAAATCCTCATCCATTGCCACTGTAACACAACGAGACAAAATACAAAATGGCAGAACCACTTGAAAAAGTTTGGTGGATGCTCACAAAACAAAGCCTACTCTTACTATATGATCTAGCAGTTGGAGCCCTTATCTACACAGATGAGTCGAAAATGTACACCTTCACAAAAATATGCATGTGAAATTTCATAGGGACTTTAATCATAACTGCTAAAATTTGGAAGCAATCAAGATGGCCTTCAGTGAGTAAATGGATAGATAACTGTGGTACACCCAGATCACAAAAAAATTATTCCATGCTAAAAATAAATTAGCTGTCAAGCCATAAAAAGACATAAAGAAAACAAATGCCTGTTCCTAAGTGAAAACACCAACTTATAAAGGCTCTATACTGTGATTTCAACTATATAGCATGATGGAAAAGGTATTATAAAGAAAGTGAAAAAAAAATCAGTGGTGCCCAGGAGTTAGGGAGGAAGAGAAGGATGAATGGGTGAAACATGGGATTTTTATAGCCTGGAAACAACTCTGTAAGATACTATAATTGTGGTACATGTCATTATACAGTTATCAAAACCCATAGCGTATAAAACACCAAGAGTGAATCATTATCACCCCATGGACTTTGGGTGATAATGACGTCCCAATGTATAAGAAATGTACCACTCTGGTCAAGGATTTTTTAGAGTGGGGGCAAGGAGGTATATGGAAAATCTCTGGACTGTCCACTTAGTTTTTTTTGTGAATTTAAACTGTTCTATTAACATAATGCCTATTAAAAAGAGAGAGGATACCCAGTTAAAATTTCAATTTCAGATAAACAATGGATAGCTTTTAATATAAGTGCATCCCATGTAATTGTAGGAGAATGCATATAAAAAATCTAATCTTCATTAAAATCAATATAAAAAGAAAATAAGGCATTACTTTTCATCAACAATATCAGGAAAGTTTTGGAAGATTTCTCCAGATTTTAAAAGAAAAAAATGAAGATGATGCATTGTGAGAATATATATGGAGATCAAAAAAGGGATAGGAACCTACAAATATGTATACTTAAAAATATGATGATAAATCATAAATAATATATTTAAATAAGAGATATATTATTAATCTCTGGTACACTTCCACAGTAAACCTACTGTTGCCCAATGTTTTAAGCAGAAAGAATAAGTGTTTAGACTGACCTGTGGGCTGAACACCTGTCACTCCTACCTTATGTGGAATCTTTCAGTGACTCAAGGCAGCCCTTTCTTGAGCCTGCCTCCTAAGCAGACATCTTATCTCCATCAGCAAGGTATGTGTTCATTGTTTATCTCCATTACCCCACTAAATAACAAACATCATATAGACTTATTCTTACTGTAAAAATCATAAAATTTGAATGCAAAATCTCTGAGACTGATATTCAAGAAAATATTAGAAATCAATATTCCAAATTTTTATTTCACCTATTTGCATTGGTTCAGATTCCACAAAGCCTGGTAATGATATCTAGATGAAATAATAGATTTCCTCTCTTTTTGTCAAGATAGGAATGATAAAATGATATAAATTTTGTAATTGCTGAAATTACTCAAAGTGTTCAGATTAATATCCCTAGATAATCTGAATGGGAATATTACCCATACACATTGGTTAATAATCTTTGTAAAAAACAATTTTGTATCACTTTGATTTCTAGGGCTATTAGCCCAATAATTTATACATGAGACAGTTTCTCCATCACTACCACCCCTGCCTGGAAGTAAAAAGGACATTTGCATAGATAGTTGTTATATTATCAAAATCACCTAAAATAGTAAAGCAAACAAACAAAAATACCCTGAAGAACTCATTTAGAAAAATAGCATTAATCCCAAAGTATTTTTCTCCAAAAAGTCAGATGTGAAAAGCATGATGATGTCAGTTTAACTAGATTTACCTATTTTTAAAACTAACCATAAAATTCATACAAGGAAATAGAAATGATGAGAAGATAGTTTTTGTTTTTTGTGTTTGTTTTTGTGTTTTTTTTTTATGCAGTACTGGGGATTGAACCCAGGGGCATTCTACCTCCGAGCTACACCCCCAGCCCTATGTTTTATCCTTTATTTTGAAATAAGGTCTCACTAAGTTGAGGAGGGTCTCACTAAGTAGCTGAGGCTGGCCATGAACCTGTGATCCTCCTGTCTCACCCTCCCAAGTACTGGGATTACAAGCGTGTGCCACCACGCCCGGTTCAGATACAGTTTTAAGTTGGAGACTTTTATGTTAGTGGGGAGTCAGTTTTAAGTTTAAATCTTACTGAGAATTAAAGACCTTAAAGAGATAGGGAAGCAGAGGGTTAAACCATAAGGATAGCTGGAGAAGAGAATACCAGGAAGAAGAAAATATGACGATCCACAAAGCAAGTACTGTGCTTCATTTTCCAAGAGCAGCAAGAAAGTCAATGCAATTTCAGTGAATCAAGAAAGAGGGTAGTATGAAGAAACCAGGAAAGTGAGCAGAGTTAGGAAACTTGTGCAAGAAGTTGAATGCGGTCTTGTAGTCCACTAAGATTGAAGCTCTTTACTCCGGATGATTTGGCCCCTATTGGCAGGTTTAGAGGAAATAAGGGGTATGCTTCTGACCTGAATTTTAACATCACTCTGGTTGTGTGAATAAGCTTGGGTATATACATGGAAACAGGAAAGCCCACTAAGAGCTTGCCCCAACATTTCCAGTGAGAAGTGGATCCAAATGGTAGTGACAGAGATGCTGAGAAGTGGTTCTGTTTTGGATATATTGTCCTGGTATCTGACAGTATTGTATGAAGGATCAACTGATAGTATCAAAAGCAATGTTTTGGGATTTGCAAACTGCAAGAATGGGGTAGGGGGGTGAGGTTGGAAGGAACCACACCAAGAGATGTTGTATGCATGTATGAATGTTATCACTTTGAATTTTACTTCATGTGTAATTATATTGCACCAGTAAAATTCTAAAAAAAAAGAACAGAGTGGTAATAGACATTAATAAACTGAAGGAGAAGTAGGTTTTTGAATATGTTAGGATAAGATTCAAGGATGTTCAAGTGATCAATTCTTTGCTCAACTGCTGAGCTCAAGGAAGCAGTCTGAGTCATACAATAAATAAAATTTATTAGCATATTAATGGCATTTGGAGCCATGACACTGGATGAGATAACAAAGGGGATGAATGTACAATAAGAACAAGGTCCAAGGACTGAGCTCTAGACTAGAAAGAGAAGTTGCGAAAACGAAGATAAACTAGCAAAGGATGAAAAATTGGCCACTTCAGTAAAAGGAGAACTAGTGTTTTGGATTTTTTGTTGCTTGTTTTAGTGCATATTAATTATACAAAATAGTGGGTTTCACTGCTGCATATTCATATATATATGCATATAAAATATTTTCATGCCGGGCGTGGTGGTGCACGCTTGTAATCCCAGTACTTGGGAGGCTGAGACAGGAGGATCCGGGTTCACAGCCAGCCTCAGCTGCTTAGTGAGGCCCTCTGCAACTTAGTGAGACCCTGTTTCAAAATAAAGAATAAAAAATAGGGCTGGGGGTGGAGCACGGAGGTAGAATGTCCCTGGGTTCGATACCTAGTACCGCAAAAAAAAATTTTTTTTTCATTATTTTCACCCTCAATTATACTCCCTTGCCTTCCCCTCCTCTAACTCCTTCATCTCTTTCCCCTTCACTAATAGTCTCCTTTCTACATTTATGGTATCTTTCTTTTTTCTTTTCTTTTCTAGATTCCACATATGATAGAAAGCATGATATACTTGTCTTTCTGAGTTTGCCTTTTTTGCCTAACATGATCTCCAGTTCTGCCTAGTTTCCTGCAAATGACATGATTTATTTTTCTTAATGGCTGAATAATATATATTATTTTACATATATTCATATATACATATAAATTCATATATATTCATATATACATATAAATTCATATATATTCATATATACATATATATTCATATATGTACATATATAATACATATATATTATACATGATTATACATATTACATATATATAAAATCATGTTTTCTTTATCCATTCATCTGTCAATGGGCACTTAGGCTGATTCTATAACTTGGCTATTGTGAATAGTGCCACAATAAGTGTGGGTATGCAGGAATCACTAAAATATGCTGACTTTAATTCCTTGAGATATATACTGACAAGTGATGTAGTAGGATCATATGTTAGTTCTCTTTTTAGTTTTTGAGGATGTTCTTTTTTTTCTTACTGTAATAAGGTTCATGGTATAATGTATAGAAAACAAAGAAAAATAAGAGGAGGGAAAGCATCATTTATACTCCAATCATGGCAATTATGGCTAATATTTATTTATTCATTCATTTATTTTTATACTTTTATTGGTGCATTGTAGCTTCACATCATAATGTAGTCCATAGCCATAGTGGCATAGATGCACACAGCACTTGGTGAGCTTTCCCCTGGCTCCTTCCCCACTCCCCCTTCCTCATACAAGATATTGAGATTGTCATTGGTATTCTCACATATGTATATATGTCAATGGGAGTGATTCCTTCATTGATTCTCCCTCTCTCCCCCCTCCCCACCTTCCCCTAGGCTACCTCCCTAGCTCCACTGGAGTTTCTCCTCCATTATCTAAAGTCCTGCTGGTATCTCAAAGTTACCCTACATGCCAAATGTTACTGGTAGGTCAAGTATGATAATGCCTAAAGATGGACTAATTTAGGACGTGGATGATCTATATCATATAATAGATAGGAAATTTGGACATATTAAAGTACTTGCAACTGCCTACTACATAGTAAGTAGTAAAAAAATTGGCAATGTTTTACACAGACATGGGCTGTAAGTGGACTTTACAGGGCAAGGCTGAAACTGCTTGAAATGGCAGGATGTTGCTTCTTGCATCTCATAGTGTAGCCCCTGATTTGACATATCTACACACAAGAAAAGAGAGCTGCTCGCTTTCTAAATCCCCCTACTACTTATAGTTATGTCATACATTATTTCTTTGTCTTTTTTCTAAATCTACTTACATTTTTCTTTAATAATTTTCACCAGCAATCATCTCCATGTAAAATTATAAAACCCAAAAAAACACTTGCTAAGATATTAGGAGAAAACTCTCAGTAGCAAAACATATACTGAAAGGAGTCTTCTACGAGTAAGATCTAATAATAGTTAAAAGTCTACACTCTGGTGTCCACCTGCCCCATATAAAGCCGAGGTCCATCATATATTAAGTATGTGAAATCAGTATTCTTAATTTCTCTCCTGTAAAATAGGGAGTAACATTATAAGATCAGGGTGTTGAGGATTAAGTGAGTGCAAATGTTTGCAGTGCTGGAGGCAATGCCTAATACATGGTACATAAATCTACTGTTTCATAAAAATGGATGAGCTTGAAAATCATCTGCAAAAACAGTGAAAAGTACATATGTCCAGGTCCCATCCAGACCTCCTACATTTGAAACAGATGGATAGGATCCAGAAATGTATGTTAGTAAAACAAACGTGCTGGTGGCTAGTCTTCACTAGGAATTGCTTATTTATTCTACACACAAGAAGCTTATTGCAGGTGCTTACAAAGATAGACAAAACTTGCAATGGTGCTTATTGTAAATACAAGTTTTCATTTACTAAAGATTGGGTAAAAGAGAGATACAAGCATACAACTAGGCTAGGATGTGGCTTAGTGGTAGACTGCTTGCCTACCCTGTGTGAGGCCTTGGATTCAATCCCCAGCACCACATGCATCCATACACATCCATGACTGTATGACTAGAGGAGTATATCTGAGAAGAGTATTTGGGCAGAGAGTAGAATTTGTCCCAGAAAAAAATTAATGAAAACAAAACAAAGTCCATAGTATGAATAAACATAACCTAATTCAAATAGCCAAGGGGTAAAAGCAAAGTAGCTTGGGAAAGTTCATGTGAAAACGAAGCAAAAGTAAGTGCGCTTGAAATACTAAGATGTGAAGAGAGAAAACTTTGGAAAGTGATAAAAATGATAAAAAAGAAAGGCATCCAAAAGGTTAAATAAAATATTGTACATCTAAATAAAGAAATTTTATGTACTTGTCAAAAAATCAAGATTGGTATATTTAGATCAGTATGTTTATTAGTAAAAATTTCATACAAAATAATCTTTTGTATAAAATTAACATATTTCATCATCACACATACAACTATTATGTAAAAGTAGGATACAAAGATAAATAAAAAGAGTAAATAAACTGTTAGGATAGCAGAGCCCAGAAAGAAGCAGTTGAAGTTAAGCTACTTTGTGGTTATATTCATACATATGTTAACACAATGTATGTGTGTATATGCATGTACAAATTTGCAATATCTCCTGCACTAGTATCATAGCATTCTTTTTTGAGCCACCTTTATTCCCTCTTACTTAGCATCTAACTTTTCCCCACTTTGCAACTAAAAGAATTATTAAAATCATATTATGATTATGTTGCCCTGAATTTTAGCACACTTTGGTATCTTCTCATAGGTCTGAAACTTAAGTCAGAAGCCCTAATATTTCTGAAAAGGGCATCTGTGCTCATATGCTTCCCCTTTTCTTCCTTCTCTTCCCTAACTACTCTAGGAAGCTTACTCTACTTGATTAAATTTCTCAGAAATGGCATGATTCATCTTCCCTTCAGGACTGGAGACTATCCTTCAGGCCTTTCTCATCCCCCTCTTCATCCTGGATAACTGTTACTCATTTAGCACTGTAATATTTTTAATTTAATGTTTCTTAGATTAGAACACTGATAATAATGGAAATAACTCTTCAAATACTTGGAAAAGAGGAGCATAATTTAGATCGTTCTTTTCTAGAAATCCAAAATAATAGAATAGACACTTCTGTGTGATTATATGATCAAAAGAAAAAGAAAAACCAAGACCCAGGTAAGGAAGAAAGGTAAACAGACTAAATATTTAGAATACTCAATATGTTCTATGGTGTTTACAGGAAAAGATTTTATATCATTACCAGATAAATCACAAAATGTACATCTCCCCTGTTTTATAAATGGGGAAATAATGAGTCAGAAAGAGTCTAAAGATTCCTACAGTCAAATTTAATTCTAACCCATAGTTCACTGAACCTCAAACATGTACATTTTCTGCTCTCACCTCACCTTTGCAGCTCAGCAGCTTATAGTTCACACGTAACTCTAACACACACCCGAGTATGATTTCTTGTGACAATAAAAGCAAACATTCAGTGTAGTGGTAGTCCTTTGAAAGCACATCTTTCAGTAGAACACTCTCTGGTTGTTAAAAACAATATTAGGGAATCATAAAAGAGGATTCAGAAAGCTTTTTCAGGAGAGAAGATATTTGAGTTGGACCAAAGTCTTGAAATGATTCAGAAAGGACTTAGAAATGAATCATCGTAGCAAAACTAGAAGGGATTACATTAAAAACAAAAGCCATAAGGGTGCCATTTTCACACTTATATAGGGTTCACACAGCCTGCCCAGTCCTCCTCTGCAACATTCCTGACTGCCACACATGGTGTGGGAGAGGCAGTCACTCCAGGGACATCGCATTCCTAATGAACTCATGGGTCTAAAGATCTAGAGAAGTGCATTTGGGTAAGCGCAGTATGGACCATCTGTCCATCCCTACTGAGGACAGGAAGCAGCACTTCAATGAAATAGTATAAATAAATGATGGTGTTCAGGGATACAACAGGTTAAGACCCTCTCTAATAGGATGAACTGCCACATTTTCATTTTGAAATTTTAAATTGTTCCTAGTTTAAAATGTCACTTCAAGAGTGACTGAAATTTGCACATATGTCTTTTTTTCCTCTTCTTTTTTTTTAACTTTTTATGTTCATTTATTGGTGCATTGTAATTATACATTTTGATATATGTCAGGGTATGAACATCATACATGCACACATTGCACATATGTCTTTCTATGAAGAAACTGTCTGGTCACCTGAGTCCTCAGCGCTCCATCTCTACTGGCTGCTGCTTCTGCAGGAAATGCTCTTCTCCATGGCGGCCATCGTCTGGTTCCTCTTCATTAGCCCTTACTTCAAAGCTTACGTCCTCGGAGGAGCTTCCTTTAACCACTCTATATAGAATACACCCCACAACACACACACACACACACACACACACACACACACACACACACGGACACACCACCTATAACACTTTTCTATATTAGTGCATTTTATTAGGGGAGGATTCTCAAAGTGTGATCCAAAGACTTTCTGAGTATTACCAGACTCTTTCTGGGAGGTGATGATTTAAAACTATATTAATAATAACACTAAGATAATTTTTACCTTTTAAACTCTCATTGTTTCTTGAATGTACAACATTTGAAAGTTCATTGATGTGGTTTCAGATGTTACCTAGCAACTAACCTTGAAGTTATAAGTTTTTCTAATATTATAAGAAATGCATGTTTTATATATCTACAATAAGCTATTTACTTGCTCTAAAAATCTTTAATGTTACATATACACACATATATGTAACACATAAAATGTATATACCTTAAATGTAACATATATGATGTATATACCTTAACTGTCAATCACATATATATGTATAATTATTCGTATGTACTTATACATATACAAACACTTAAAGTTCTTTAGGACTTGTGGATAGTACATTTTGAATTTTGAATGAATTCAGTTAATAGTATGTCAAGCCATGGGAAGGTACCAATATCGGGCTTTATTTGAACCACTAAAAATTGTAAAAATTATTATGATAGAACAATAAGGTAAAAGCTTATATGAAGCAAAAGTTAATGGGAAAAGTTTACCTTTCCATATAAATGAGCATATATATTATAATGGTGAGTACTGTCCAAATCTATTTTTTTTTCTGAGAATTTAACTCTGGACAAGTAGTACAAGAAAACATCTTCCATAAGACCCTAAAAGAATTTTGATGGTAAGTTGGCAATCTTTTCAGTCAACGGGGACAGGTGTACCAGGAAGATCAGGCTAGTTAGCTCCATCAGCTCAGAAAATGGATTGATCCCAAAGGCAATGACAGGCCGACTTGAGCATCTGCAGTTCTCAAGAAGATAAATAAATCAGATTCAGATGTCTGCTGCAACTCTGGATATGATCAGAATGTCCCCTAATTCTTTATATCATGGAACAATGACATACACGATATTGTTGCCAACTGGCACATGCTGTTCTACCTGGCAGTCAGTCAAGATAAAGAAGGTGTTTTTCTGTTATTGATCTTCTCCCTAAATATCTTGAAACATGATTTTATTTTAGCAAAAAACAAAGAATGATTAGGGGACACAATATAAATATTGTTAGATAAAATGCTAAATTGTTGTCTATAAAAATAGAATATTCTATTTTAGATAATTTCAGCAAAGTGGTGATATGAGAAAGGCTCCATTTCTAATTTTACTTTCGTCATGGGGAAGAGGTTCCCAGACTATAACAACCCTGGCCTATCTCATACCCTCTGTCACTCTTCATCTAACTATGAGTTTGAAAAAAAGATTTCCTGTGAATAGAACATATCTTTCTTCTGGCCTTCTTAGGATTGAGCTTCCTAGAGGAATACATGTTTCTGTCTGCTCCTCCCAACTCCAAATTTTAAAAGGAACCTTCTGAAGGGGATGGGAGAGGCCTGCACCAGCTCACCATGTTGCACCCCTGGGCTGCTACTCCTCAGGTTCACTCTTGCCCAAACTTCAGACGATTTGCCCCTAACTATCCCTTCACGATACTAAAGGTGATGCTCTGGCTTTCTCATGCTAACTTTTTTCATCTTACTTCTCAAGTGGTTCAAGATCTCAGTAGAGAATAAAACTATTAGGGACCCTCAAATATCTCAACATTTGGCATATTCAACATCACTGACAATGAACATATATTAATTGTGTTAGTCAGATTTTTCTTCACTGTGATCAAAACACCTGACAAGAGAAAAGGTTTATTGGCTCATGATTTTAGAGGTTCGGTCCATGGAAAGAGAGAGAGAGACAGACAAACAGACAGGAAGCATCCAGAGATAGATATAGTCTTCAAGGTGAGTCCCCAGTAACTCACCACCCCAGAACCTCACCGTACCGGGAACGATGCTTTCAACATAGGAGCTTTTAGGGACACATTCCATATTCAAACCATAACATTTACAAAGCAAATATTTGAGTGCTACCATCTCTCATATCCCAACAGTTTGGGAATTAAAGAGATTGCTGGTCATCTCCTCCCCCTGCAGCCCAATAGCCTGGGAAAAAGACACTAAGGGAACTATTGGCTTAGAGATTTAACAGAGTGATTTGTTCTCTTTTCTTCTTTCTAATGGATAAACTCAGAAAATATCTTTATTACTTGAGGTAAAAATAAACAAACAACAACCAGAAAGCTATCCTGTCTTTTAACACTGGTTCAGTCCTATTGAACCATATAATTGAAGGTTGGTGAAACCGATGTCCACACCTGCTGGGACCACCAAACTACAGTGAAATATAAAGTGCAGCCAGCCAAATCCACAACCAAGAATGTAGTTATAAGAACACAAAACTTCCCTTTGCTTAGTATTGCTATTATGAAAAGATAGTTATGAAATGTAACTTTGTTCAAATCTAATGGCACTCTATTTTTACATAAGATAGATGATCATAATAGTCAACGACACTTTTTAAAGGAAATGCTGCTGGAAAAATTACTAGGCGAAGCAGACCTAAACAGCTGCTTCTGTTGGAATGGGCCTTTGCAGCTGCACAAAGCCCAGGATAAATGACAAGCAATTCTTCTCACTCATTCTTCTATTACTTCTTGATCTTCAGACTCATATTTCATACTTTAATGCCATATTTTTCCTATTGAGCTGCCAGAAGAAAAAAAGATAATTTTACTAAAGATGAAATAAAGTGGATAGATTCTGTTGTCATTATGAATGAGAGGAGAAAGTTGTCGGATTCTAACCCTTGATGAAAGCATTGTTTTCTAGTATTTTACCTGGGTCAGCATATGACCTCTGGAGGGTTAATAGCAGCACCATAGTTTCATAACCAAGAAATGGATTAAGAGGTCACACAAACAATGCCAAAGCAATAATACCATGTTGCAAACGTAGTACTGCTGAATGTAAGGTTCTTGATTTCCCAAAATTGAGTGATGAAACCCACTTCAATGAAGTGAACCTGCCTACAAATCAGGAGACAAACCCACCACTACCACACAAATGCAGAGCTCAGGAATTAGCATGTGAGAAAGCGGTTAGTGGATGAAATTTGTTAAAGTTTCTTCTAACTGTAAGGCTTTCTGTGTTTCTTATCTACGTTTATTGTAAGAGAAACAGATGGATAACGGGCACTTTTGCTGAGGAAAATGTGAATGAAAACAAAAAAGTCAGTACTAATGATATCAAAACAACTTATAGAAGGAAATCTAGTTATTCTACTTCTCATTCGAGTACTTCTTTGTAAGAAATTATACTATCTGTTTCTGATTCTAAAACTTTCATTTTCATTGTCCTCATTTAAATATGCCAGTTAGAGAAGATGAATTTTTAAACAATCATGTTTCTCCCCTTATTAAAAAAGTACTAAATATTCATTGTTTTACATATAAGACTCACAGAAGGAGAGTGACAGTATCTCTAGTCCCAATACCCACACCTAACCATAGTTCAAGTTTCTTTTTTCATATATTATTGTCGCATTGTAATTGTACATCAGAGTGAAGTTCACATTGATACACATACACATGCACACAGCACTTGGTATGTTTCCCTTCGGACCCCATCCTGCTCCTCCCCGACCTAGTACATGTTAGTGAAATTGTTAACGATATCTTCATATATGCACATGGCATCATTTGAACTGTTTCCAACCTCAATCCTCCTTTTTGCCTCCCCACCTCCCTACCCAACCCCCCTTTCACTATTTTACTAGTTTATTTCCTCATTTCCTCATCTGAAGTCCCTTTTCTTTCCTATTTTCTCTCTAGTTTCCACATATGAGAGAAAACATATGGCCCTTGACTTTCTGCAACTGGTTAATCTCACTTAGCATAATATTCTCTAGTTCCATTAATTTTCCTGCAAATGACATAATATCGTTCTTCCTTATGGTTGAGTAAAATTCCATTGTGTGTATATACCACAATTTTATTACCCATTCATCTGTTGATGGACACCTAGATTGGTTCCATAATCTGGTTATTATTGTGAGTTGTGCTTCTATAAACATAGATATGCATGCATTACTGTAGTATTCTTCCTTTAATTTTTTTGGAAAGATATCGAGGTACAGCTGGGTCATTTAGTGATTCCAGTCCTAGTCTTTTGAGGAACCTCCATATTGATCACCATAATGGTTGTACTAATTTATATTCCCACCAACCGTGTATAAGAGTTTCTGTTTCCCCACACCCTTGCCAGCATTTATTATTGTTTGTATCCTTGATGATTGCCATTCTAACTGTAGTTAGATGGAATCTCTCTCTCACTCTCCTTTTTTTTTTTTTTTTTTTTTTTGGTGGTACTGGGGATTGAACCCAAGGGAGTAATATCTCCAAGCTACACCCCATCACTATCTTATTTTTTAGTTTGAAACAGGATCTCACTAAGTTGCTGAGGGCCTCACTAAGTTGCTGAGGCTGGCCACAAACCTGTGATCCTCCTGTCTCAGCCTGGGATTACAGGCATGTAATCCCAGTACTGGGATTCTCAAGTACTGGGAATCTCAAGTACTGGGATTACAGGCATGTGCCACCACTCTGGGCTTAGATGAAATCTCAGTGTAACTTTTATTTGCATTTCCTTGATTGAGATGATGTTGAACATTTTTCACATATTCATTGGCAGTTTTTGTTTCCTTTTTTGAGAAGTGTCTATTCAGTTCAACTGCCAAGTTTTGATTGGGTTATTTGTTGTTTCTTTAGCATTATGTTTTTAAAGTTCTTTGTAGATTTTAGATATTAGTCTTCTATCAGAGAAGTAGCTGGCAAAGATTTTCTCCCATTCTGTAGGCTCTTTCTTCAGACTCGTGATTATTTCCTTTGCTGTGCAGACGCATTTTAATTTGACGCCATCTCATTTATCCATTCTCAGTTTTATTTCTTGAGCTTTAGGAGTCTTATTGAGGACATCTCTACCAGTGCCTTTATGTTGGAGAATTGGTCCAAAGCTTTCATTTTGGAATTGCAAAATTTCTGATCTAATTTCTAGATCTTTGATCCATCTTGAGTTGACTCTTGTACAGTGTGAGAAATAGGGGTCTAATTTCATTTTTCTATATATGGCTATCCAATTTCCAAGCAACATTTTCTATATAGGACTATCTATGTGAAATCATTAATAAGTTTCCAGATATTGACTTATTGAGTAGTACTACAGAGCTTTGAGAATAAGTACCTGTTTAGAACTGTTCAACTGCATATTTCTCAGTGGTCAAATTGAAATTGGCAGCATGATAATAAAGTCACTTCTAAACAAGAATCCATATTGGTAACACTGGTATAGTGAGGGAAGAAGAAAATAAACGTGTATGCTACAATTTGCTGAGCAGAATGGACTAAGAAATTAGGTACCCCAATTAAGAGAGATCCACTTATTCATTACCCTGTTAAATAGCATGCCTCCTTAATTGGAATAATCAGCAAGGCAGAGACTTAGTTCAGTGCATTTGAATGACTCCTAATAATACTTAACTGGTGCGCCCATCTCATTTACATGGAATCCCTGGTGTTACCTCTCAGCCTTGTTCCTAGGAGTTGGCTCTGTATTTGCTGGCATAAATGTCTACAGCGTTTTCTCACTGCCATATCATGGGGAATGCTAAAATAGTTTTATCAGGATTTTAGTTTCCTTTGTGACACCTTTAGCACATTGGACACTGAAAATCCAGAGTGGTAGACTGAGGTTAACGACATACTTAGAACTTTAGTAAAGAATATATTCCTAAAGAGAGTACCTTCAATCTTATGAAGTACCTATTTTGCGGTTTTACCATTACACATTTGATGTCACATTCAGCTATTATAACAAAATTTCATTGATAAGAATAACAAGGAAACACAAAATGTCAACCTCAAATGAGTTTAGTTCAAATTATCCAATTAAATTTTAACTGCTAGAAAACAAATTATCTTCTAGACCTGCTTCTTTAGTCAAATAACCATTAAGGCTATGTTCTGGTGGAGACAAACAGTGTAGAACTTCTATTCAAGTCAAATCTTACAAGCTAATTAAAAAACGTTTTTAATCTCAATGCCATAACCTGAAAAGGTCTTATGTATATTCATGATGGAAGTGCAAAACATATGAAAACCTACTATCTCATGATCTTTCAAAGGCATGTAGCACTATGTCAGTTTTTAATATCCCACTAATTGTTTCTTGGTAACAGGTGAACTAATGTAGACTTCTGGTTCTCATAAATGAAACCCTAGGGAAGGGAATTGATGGCAACAACAAAGAAATTATTGGATCTGAGAAACTAATAGGCAATTTTTGAGAAATGCTACATTTATCCCCCTTTATTGAATGGAAATGTCAGTCCAGAAGTGGAAAGACTAAAGGAGAGCATCTACTTATGTTCCTTTCTGTCTCCTCATTCCTGTGTGTTAGCAGGTACAACAGGGCAATATCAGGGTAGTTATCAGAGGTTAGGGTGCTTCTGAGGCAGATGCAGAGGTAGAGTTTGGGCTTACATGGTGTTTATTAGAGATCAACCGCTGTCAGGCTTAGGTGGAGTGGGCAGATGGAAAGTCAAGTTATGATTCAGGCCTAACATACCTTTAATCTAACCAGAACAGAGTTTTGGAGTATTATCAGCACAACTGTCCTGCATTGAGCAGAAATGGCCAAATATTTCTCCCTTGCCTCACTCAATTGCCATATGTAAATTTCCCTGGAAAGAGTATGACTGTGTTGAGGCACATCTATGCTTCTTCTGATGGAAACCATGAAGGAGCTGAGAGGTGGAGACTTCCCTGAGAATGTGCTTCCCACAGCTGGGCAGCAAGTCTTTTTTTGAAGTGAGGTTTGGTAGTAAACTTATGTCTATTATAGTGGTCCAATGGCCAGCAAAGGTGACATATGTATAATAATATCTGAAGATGGACCCATTAGCAAACAAAAAAATGCTTTGACTAGAATTGTCAGTATTTTTTTTAATTGTTGTTGCTGGTTTTTGTTTTGTATCCTTTTCTTCGTATTTTCCCTTAAAAGCTCTTCAGTTAGTCTGCATTATACCAAACAGTGTAATGGAGTGCTCAGAATGGTGTTTATCAAGGTCACAAATGACTTTCTTGTTTCCAAAACCAGTGGTCAATGTTCAGTCTTTTTTCTCATTCAACTTACTGGTAGTACTGACTCAGTTGCCTGCCCACTTTCTCATCTTTGAAATATTTTCTTCACTGTGTCATTGGGGACATCTCTCAGTGTTCATTACCTTTCCTCAGTTTATTCTTTCTCAGTCTCCTTTTCCATTTGTTCTAAATGTTCATATGCCCCAGCTATAGACGTTCAGCCTTCTTTTTTGTATGTGTCTAAGATCATTCCTCTGGTGACTACTTGCAGACATACGCCTTTAAATGCTGTATCTATACCATCACTCCAGGCTCACTTATCTATCTAGTCAATATATCCCCTTGCCTATTTAATAGGCATTCTCACCTTGAAATATCCCAAACTGAGCTTTTTCCACCCAAACTCCACATAACTCTATTTTTCCTCTTTCTCTCTATCTCAGTTCTTACTAATATCATTCACCCCATAACTCAGGAAGGAAACTTTTAAGTCAATTTCTGTTTTTTCTCATCTATCATCAAATTTCATCAATCAGCACAGACCAATCCATCAATAAATTTTGTTGTAACCATATTTAAAATAAATCCAGAATCTGCCTATTTCACCAATTCTACTGCTATCACCTTTGTTCTAGCCAACATCAATTCTCACTTGGATTATTCCAACAATCTCTTAACTACTCTTTTTGCTTCTACCTTTGTTTAACTCTGTAATTTTATTCTCAACACAAAATGGAGAAATTTTCATCTACTTTAAAATGTTATTATTAACCGGGCATGGTGGCACACGCTTGTAATTCCAGTACTTGGGAGGCTGAGACCGGAGGATCCAGGTTCTCAGCCAGCCTCACCTACTTAGTGAGGCCCTCCGCAACTTAGTAAGATCATGTTTCAAAATAAAGAATAAAAAAATAGGGCTGGGGGTGGAGCTCGGAGGTAGAATACCCCTGGGTTCAATCCCCAGTACCTCACACACACACACAAAAATGTTATTATTAAATGTTTAAAATAAAATTTAATAATTCCATATCTCATAAGTATTCATAAATATAAAAATCTCTCACATATAAATGTGTTTATGTATGTACATATGTATGTTGGGACTGAATTATTCAAAAATAAAGAAAAAATAAGCTCTCATATAAGTGCATGTATATGTGTGTATGTGTGTATGTATATGAAATCCGAGGACTGTAACTACTAGCACACAATGACCAAATGACCTCACCAGCATTTCTCCCACATAACTAAGCCCCCCAGTGATGACAAACTCATCAGGCAGCCATATTTTGTGGGGTGATTCCTCAAAAAATTAAATTAACAGCAAGACTTCAAAATATAAATAAAAATACAAATGTGGGTAACTCTAGTAGGGGCTTAGTATCAGTAAATTTAATGTTCACAGTTTCTACCTAAGAGGCTTGAATGTCTATGACATGTAGTTACTTGTAGTTTTGCTGTGCATGTGACTCGAAAAATACTCATGGTGGGCAGGTAAGTGAGAGAAGCTGGTTCCCAAGAACCACTTTTGATGAGGCTGTAGTAGTTGCAGTATTGAAATTGTATCTATTTAGTAATAGAGGAAACTCTTGAAAACCTCATTTGTTTATGTAAAATCTAAAATGATTTAGAAATGAAAGCCCACTATGAGTGTGGTAATAAGAGTGAAAAATAATGGATATGGTCAAAGACAGTAATGATTCTAAGCCATAAAATAGTAGTACTGTGGACAAATTACATACTCTATTAGTATTCATACATTTGGGTTTCTGAGACACTCTTAAGATATGTCCCTTTATGTCAAAATCTATTCACTACTGACTTGCTCAACAAGGAAGGCCTGTGGTCTTGAGGCACAGGTTTGTAAAAAAAGATTTTCTTCCTAATAATCATTAGCCATATGACTGCTCATACAATTCTTCAGTTTCAACTTCCTTTTATTTGTGAAATAGGTAGTACTTTTTAGAATATTATTATTAAATGAGGTAATGTTTTTAAAGAAAACAACAATCAATAATACTATTCCACCATCCCTAGTCATACCACTACTCTCTTGCAAAATTGCATTCACTTGGCCAAACTGCAATTCAAATTTTACTTCTTTTTTTTTTTGGCGGTACCGGGGATTGAACGCAGGGGCGTTCTATCTCCGCGCTATGCCCCCGCCCTATTTTTCATACTTTATTTTGAAACCGGGTCTCACGAAGTTGCGGAGGGCCTCACTAAGAAGAGAGAGACACAGAGAGAGGGTGAGAGAGAGAGAGAGAGAGCTGAGGCTGGCCGCGAACCCGGATCCTCCGGTCTCTGCCTCCCAAAGTACTGGGATTACAAGCGTGCGCCACCACGCCCGGCAAATTTTACTTCTTCTAATAAAACTTTAAAACATCTTGAGGGCTACAAAACAACTCTTATTTTGTTTGTGTATTATTTCAAATGTCTTCCTAGATATAAATTAGACAAGCCTGAATAAACTTTTTCAAGTTATTGGATTGTCATTTGATGGAAAAAGAATAATAGAAAGATAAGATTCTTAGGGAAAATCCACAGTATATTATGAAAGGAAAATCTATGTGAAAATCCAAGAGAGCTAATGTTCTAAAATCTCCAAAATATAGGTTTTTGGTGAACTATTATTGAGAAAATTAATATTTTTGATAATACCATTCATTTCTCAAAATGCATGAGGTTTATATTCTATTGTAATTTTAAATGAGAAGAATATAATCAAATAACACATTCTAGTAATGTGAAATTCACATCCATCTGTAACATAAACCGAAAGATAGAACATTGAATGCAATTATATTTGCCTTAAAATACTACAAAAATTTATTCAGTAGTAAACAAGTTTATGCACTGAGTATAACATGAGTAGAGTTTTGTAAATTTTCATAAGAAAAATAGCAATCAAATTTTCCTTGTCCACAAAAGTTAGTTTGGAATGTTAATACAAAAAGTAAAAAATTGTGTTTGCATATATATATGTCAGTTTATTTCCTCTTTATTTTGAATAAGCTGTCAGTCGGAGTTATTTGAAAAAAATAATAAATGGACCCCTGGCACTAAAATAATGATGGCTATCTAGGTTTCTAGGCAAATATATAAGGACATTTTCCAATAACAGAACAGACCTAAGCAGCAATGGAATTAGATCTCTCTAGCAATATGTCATTCAAATCCATTATTAATTTTGTGCTTCACCCAGAATAGAGGGGCAGTTAAGATTAGAGCCCATTGGATAATTTAAAATTCATAAAGTTGCTTGAGCTGCTCAGAGCAAAGGTGCTAAATAAATATTAAATAGCAATAATAATGATAATGATAAAATTATTATTCTAATCTTCATTTTGCACATGCTGTAAGTAATTCTCAGTCAGTTTATCACTTGGCTATACACACACACACACACACACATATACACACACAGAGTCAAGCAGGTGTTTGGGGTCTGGAATTCCCTTTGAAATCAATGGGAGTTCCACAACTAACTCAGCTCAGCAGGGGACGATGGATGGGTGTGGGGAAGCAGGAGAAATTGCACCATAACACTGAAAAGAATCAAAGTATATGCCAAAATACAAACAAACAAACAGTTAAGAAACATGAAGACATGAGGCAAGGCTGGTGTTTTTAATTAAAAGAAATCCTAAACATTATTTTACATAAAAAAATCCCAAAAGGAAGAAAAATTAAAACAAAACAAAAAGCCACCCATGTACCTTCCCATATAAGAAATGAAACTTTTCATTATTTTAAATAAGATCCAAATATGTTCATCCAAGTTTCTAAACCTTATTTTGGATGTGAAAATATCTTTTGTGTATCATATTTTAAAATCCTCCTTGTGTCTGCTAAAATTGTTTGCTGTAATAGTCCTGTAAAGAAGGTAATGGATTGTATTAAAAACAACAGCTTTCTGCATTACTGAGAGTAACATCAGCACCTGTGGCCAAGGAAATCATAGAAATTATGTTTTCAGAAAAAATGTGATAGAGTGTACTTCCTTATAATTAGAAGACTGAAAACCACAATAAGATCATGTTTCAGATGTAAAGCATGGTGCAAGATGCAGAAAAGGTATCCATATGAACTGGTAATTTATATACCTTAAAAACCCTCTCTTTCCTAAATTTATCCTCAGACCCGTACTTAGCTCAGAGACAGAAACCATATTTATAGAAACAATCTTTTTCAGATTCTTTAAGATAAGAGGGCACAAACCAACACCTACAAATTTATAGTTTACTCAGCCGGCCTGTTACCATGGAAACAGATTGACCATTTACACAGAGCTAGCCCTTGCGAATTTAACCCTGTCTCTCTGCCTTGAAAACTGCTAACAATGTAATCTGATTACTTTGTCTAAGAATGTATTATCATTCAAACAGCCAACCAACCAATCAAAAATGTATATTAAAAAGTTGGTGCTACATTAGTGTATAAAAAGGGCTTCAAACATGTCTCACATAAAAGTTGAACAAAATCCTTTGCACAGACTCTTCTTTTATTGGAGAAGGATAAAAAAAAATGCTGCATCAAAAAGGCTGTTGATTATGTACCATCTGTCCATATTGTTTCCCACTTATTTTATCCCACACTTTATTGTCCTTTGTATCCTCAGAACTACAAAATCCAAGTGGCAGGCATATGTCCTTTATAATATTGATAATCTTAGTCCATTTTGTGCTGCTATAACAGAATGCCTGAGACTGGGTATTTATAATGAACAAATATTTCTTTCTCATAATTCTGCAGACTAGAAAGTCTAAGATTGATGGGCTGGCATCTAGTGAGTGAGTTATATCATGGATAAAAGTGGAAGGCCAAGAGAAAGGGGGGTAGAAAAAGGGAGGGGACGAATTCATCCTTTTATAAATAACCTATTTCTATGAGAAGGGCATTAATCCATTCATGATGATGGACCCCTCCTGACATAAATACTTCCTAAAGTTCCCACCTCCCAAAAGCTTTACACTGGGGATTAAGTTTCCAACACACTGAACTTTGAGAGACACATTCAAACCATAGCATTCTACACCAGCCCCCAAAATCCGTGTCCTTCTCACAAGAAAAATATATTCATTCCATCCCAATAATCCCAAAGTCTTAACTCATTTCAGCATCAACTTAAAAGTCCAAAGTCTCATCTAAATCAGTTATGGGTGAGATTTGAGGCACAATTCATCCTGAGGCAATTCCCTTCCAGCTGTAAGCCTGTGAGATTAACCAAGTTACCTACTTCCAAAATGCAATGGTGGGACAAGCTTAGGAGAGACCTTTCCATTCCAAAAGACAGCATAGGGAAGAAGAAAGGAGCAACTGGTCCCAAGAAAGTCCAAACTCAAAAGTCAAACAGTATTAAATGTTAAAGCTGGAGGGCTAATTGACCGATGTGTGCATGTATACTTCTACCTCCCTGAAACCCATCAAGATCTATGGTTACAATGCACCAATAAATTTTAAAAAATGTTAAAGCTGGGGAATAATTTTCCTTGACTCTATCCCCAGCTCTTGGATACACTAGAGCAGGGGCTGGATCCTTAAGGCCTCAGGCAGTCCCGTCCCTATGGCTTTGTTTGGCTCAACCCCAGAAGTACTCTCACCAGTTGTAGTCTCATGCCCACAGTTCTCCCAGGCTGGGATTGCACATTCATAGCTCTGCAATTCTGGGGTCTCTGTGGAAGCCTAACCCCCTGGTTCTGCTGTAGAGGCTTCGTGCCTGCCCTAAGTTTCTGCATGGATCCCCATCTGCTTGATACATCCTTTGAAATCTCGATTGCCATTGGCCCCACAGCTGTGCACTCTTCAGATCTGCAAAGTCAGGACTATGTGGAAGCTGCTGAAGCTTATCACCTGTGCCCTCTGGAGTGGTGAGCCACACTGGGCCTGCTTGAGCCATTGCTTTGGTGGTGAGACAGCACTGTGATGGAATTAGGGGAGCTGAGTTTTGAGGTAGCCCTGGGTAATGATGGAATGAAGTCCCCCGCCAAAAAAAAAAAAAAAAAACTATGATGCCTTCCTAGAGCTCTGGGCCAGTGATGGGCTGCGTAGCTTTGAAGATCTCCCACATGCAGCTGGGGTCATTCTCCCATTGTTGTGATGAATACAACTGGGCTACCTTCTATCTGTGCTAATCCGTTCATTGGAGATTCCTTGGCCACACATCACATGCTTGCTTAGTTTTTGTTTGTTTGATTTTTATTCTTTACATGGCCAGATTGTGGATTTTCCAAATTTTTAAATTTGCTTCACTTTTAAATTCCATCCTTGAATCCTTTTTCTCTTCTCTCATTTTACTGTATGCAGTTAAAAGAAGTCATGCAACTCATTCAGGATTTCACTTTGAATTTTTTTTCTTCCAGATATTCTAGTTCATCATTCTTACATTCTTTCATAAAGCCCTTGGGCATGAACACAATTTAGCACAATCCTGTGCCACTTTGTAACAAGGATGACCTTTAATCCTTTTCCCAGTAAGATATTCTTCATTTCTATCTGAAACATCATCAGAATGGTCTTTGCTATCCATGTTTCTACCAACATTCTGAATATGACCACATGAGTAATCTTTTTTTTTTTTTGCGGTACGGGGGATTGAACCCAGGGGCGTTCTACCTCCACGCTACACCCCCAGCCCTATTTTTTTTTACTACTTTATTTTGAAATCGGGTCTCACGAAGTTGTGGAGGGCCTCACTAGGTAGAGAAAGAGACAGGGAGAGAGAGAGAGAGAGAGCTGAGGCTGGCCGCGAACCCGGATCCTCCGGTCTCCGCCTCCCAAAGTACTGGGATTACAAACGTGCGCCACCACGCCCGGCTCACATGAGTAATCTTTAAGAACTTCCATCCTTTCCCAACATTTCTTCTCTTCTTCTGAATCCTCACCAGAGTTCCTTTTAATGGTCCATTCATAGCAATACAGGCATCTCCTAGCCTGCTCCTCCAAACTCTTGTAGCCTCTGTCCACTACCTAATTCTGAAACTGTCTCTATACTTTCTGGCATTTGCAACATCCCTTCTCTCCAGTGCTAGTTTTTTGTCTTAGTCCATTTCAAATTGGTATAACAGAATACCTGAGTCTAGGTAATTTATAATGGGCAAAAATTATTTCTCACAGTTCTGGAGGCTGAGAAGTGAAAAACTGAAGGCAGAGCATCTGATGAGGCCCTTCTTGCTACATCATCTCATGGCAGAAGATGAAATGGCACAAAAGAATGAGTGAGAAAGAAAGAAAAAGCCAAAATTTTATAAGGAACCCAGTCCCATGATAATGGCATTAACTCACTAATTAATGGCATTTATTATTTCAGGTGTTTAATAGTATTAATCAATCCAGCTGTTTGGATCACACAGGTTCTAACCTCAACACCTCTTAAATCTCCTCCCTTTCAAAACCTCCACATTGGGGACCAAGTTTCTAACAGATGGACTTTGCAGGACACACTGAACCCATAGCATTGACTTCATATCATTTTCAGTTTCCATGTAAATACATAAAGAACAATAAGTATTCTGTTAGTCAACTTTCTGCTATTGGAGCAATGCCTGAGCTGATCAACTTATAAAGAGAAACGTTTTATTTGGGGCTCACAGTTTTGGAAACTTGGTCCATGGTCAGTTGGCCCCATTGCTTGTGGGCCTGTGGCAGAGCATCCTGGAAGGAGCTCATGGTACAGCAAAGCCTTCACCTCATGGTGGCAGGAAAGTGAAAGCAAGAAAGAGGAAGAAACCAGGTCCCACCATCCCCCTTGAGCCCAGTGATTTAGAACCTCCCGCTAGGCCCCACCTCTCAAAGGATTTAACACCTCCAGTAAACCCATGAGATGGGGACCAGGCCTTTACCACGTGGGCCCTTGGGGCATTAAATCCAAATTATAGAAACTATTGATGGCTCTTTGTGAGGTAAGATACATCATGAGTCTTTGATCTTAAATAGTAGAAATTACCTATTTTTTACTTGATAGTGTTGTTACAAATAACAATAAGCATTACTTTTACTACTTTGGTATATCTTATAGCTTAAAATGGAAACTCACGTATGTCACTGATATTGGCTTTCCTAACAACCCTGAACATAAGATAAAATTTTTGCCATTTGAACAGAGGGAGCTGAAACCAAGTACATATCATAGTCAAAGTAAAAGTAATAAATGAAATATAAATAAGTTATTTTATTTCAGTTAGGATTAAAAGTTTGATCTTTTGACTCTATGATCCTTCACTCTATACCTACAATTACTAAATTTCTAGATATTATCTTAAGACTAATCAAACTTTTCTAATTAACCATACTTACTTAAAAATCAAAGTTTCTCTATACATCTCATTTTCATCATACTAATTTGTGCCTTTCTATGGACACTTAGTGATTATAAAATTTTAAATTATGGCATAGGCTATTTAATCAAGTATTGAAGATCAAACATTTATAACAACAAATTTTATCAAATCAAGACCTAATGTCTTTTTGTTGCCACAAACCTCCTATTGTGATAAAATTTATATCTTGGCACTTTCTGCCCATGGTAATAAAAGTATATTAAAAATATTTGAAAAATCAATTCCTTAGTATTTCTACAAAACTCTAAGTCAAGCAATTTTATTTTCACCGTTTTAAAAGTTAAAAAAGATGGAAAGATAAATCAAGAATAATATACTTATTTTTTATTTTAGGAGACTAAAATTAAATTGGATCCTGTTTTTATTTTGCTATTTGTTGTGAAAATGGAATTCAGGAAATTATTGTTTTAGGCATTTAAATAAATATAGTAAATATATAATTCCTTTAGTATATAAATTTCTCTATTCAATGAATCCAAATTCTGTCTTATCTTGGCATAGTACTTATAAAATGTACCACATTTTGTGTTTCTCACCTGTTCATATGCTATTTCTGAAAGTTAGAGACCATAAGTCATTCAGTATGTATACACAATCTCAGCATAGGGCATGGCACTTATTTGACATTCAATGAATAAATTTCTGAACACTATAACTTGGCAATAAATCATAGGTATTAGCTAATGCCAAAGATGTTCAAGAGGTAGGGATTACTTTGAAATTTGTAATATATGATATATGTTAATATCACACATATAAATGTTTAATTAGTGCGAAGACATTTTCCTTGATATAGTTTAAAATAAATTTTGATTGAAATAGCATTTCTCAGATACTTTGATATGAAGAAGAGAGTTAAGAAGCATAAAGAATTTCAGAAGCCGTAAGGTATAACATTGCATGTTGCTTACAGCTCTGATTTATATTAAGCTTGTAGTAAACTGATCCCACATGTGAAATGAGTCAAACTCTTTCAAAACACTAAAATGTATTAAAGGAAAGGGAAACTTTACTAAATAGTTCATGCTGCTCTACAAGATTTAGTTTTCACAGTGGGAAAAATTTATTTCCTCCAAGAGAGCGACTTATTTGTCAAAGCTCAATATATTATCAGATACACTAGGATTAAACCTAAACCTAGAAATATTTTTTAAGAATTTAATTTTGTAGAAACTGCATCATATGTTTACTTATATTTCCAGGCCCTCTTTATATAAGCTCTTTAAAATATGTTAATATATGTATGTATAAAATGTATATATTAAATACATGTATATTATTATATATCTGCTTCAATTGCCTATGATAAAAACCAAATTAAATCTTTAACTATGCTAAATAATTTCAAATATTCTCATTAGTTAAAAAATAAAAATTCTGTTATTTTTCTTGTTCTAATGTTGTATTGGTTTTCCATTGCTGTTACAATGGAAATTATAATTTACCAGAAATTTAGCACCCTAACATCCATTTATTACTTCACGATTTCTGATGTCAGAAGTTTGGGTGAACATCACTGGTTTTCTGCTCAGGGTCTCATGAGATTGGCATCAAGGTGTGCTGGAGTCTTATCTGAAAATTCTGAGGAGGAATTCACTTCCAGGTTCGTTCAAGGTTTTGGTAGAATCCAGTTCTAGTGGTGGTAGGAATGGGGTCCTGGTTTCTTTGCTGACAGTGAACCAAGAGTCACTCTTAGCTTTTAAAGGGTGCCCTTTACTCCTTGGACTTATCCCTTCATATTCAAAACCAGAAGTGGAACAGTGACTCCCTTCCCCGTGCTTTGATTCTGTCTTTCATGAGAAAAAAAAAAAAAAAACCTTACTGTTTTTGAATACTTCATGGGATTAAGTTAGGTCCAACAGGAAATATTTCCTTTTGCCATATAAAGTAATATAATTAAGGAGGTGACACCAAGAAGAATCATGGGAGCCATTTTTAAATTACTTCAAAGATTTACTAGTTCTTAGTAGTTAAAACAGTGGCTTTTAATTACTAAGTGGCTGGAAGTGGTGACATATGCCTGTAATCCCAGTACTTGGGAGGCTGAGATAGGAGGATCACAGGTTCAAGGCCAGCCTCAGCAACGTAGGAACGTCCTCAGCTATTTAGTGCAACCCTATTTCAAAATAAAAAATTAAATAGTCATTGGGGTGTAGCTTAGTGTTAGAATGTCCCTGGGTTCAATCTTCAGTACCAAAAAAAAAATGGAGTAAGTGATAAATGGATCACAGACCTAAATCTAAAAGCTTAAATAAGGAAACATTTAGAAGAAAATACAGAAAAAAATTCTTTATGTCATTGGATTAGGCAAAGTCCAAAAGCTCAGAACACACACACAATAGTACACTGAACTTCATTGAAACAACAAAAAAATTGTGACATGACCAAGAAAGTGAAAAGACAATTCAGATTGGGAGAAAATATTTACAAATAGTATAACTGATAAAGGACTTGTATATAGAATATATAAGTAAATCTCCCAACTCATTAATAAAGAGATAATGCAATTAAAAAGTAGGAAGAAAATTTGATTAAACATTTTTTCAATAAACATGCACAAATGGTCAATAAACACATGAAAGATACTCCACAGCATTTTTCAGTAAAAAAATGCAAATCAAAACCAAAATTTGATATCACTTCACACCCACTTAAATAGCTACAATTAAAATGACACACAAATGACAAGTGCTGACAAGGCTGTAGAGAGACAAGAGCCCTCACATTCTCATATATTGTTAGCAGGGATGAAAGTGATATGGGTGTTTTGTACAACAGTTGGAAAGGAAAGATCCTTAAAAATGTTAAACATTCATGTACAACAGAATGTTCCCATATGACCCAGCAATTTCATTTTTAGGTATGCAGCCAAAAGAAATAAAATCCACTTCACAAAAACTTGTGCATGAATGTTCATAATAACCTTATAAAAACAGCAAATATTTGAAAGATACAAAAAGTCTATTGACTTGTGAATTGATGAATAAAATGTGGTATTTCATATAATGGAGTATTATTTGGCAAATAGGTATTGAAGTGATGGTATGTACTATAAGGTGGATAAACCTAAAAAATATGCAAAGTGCAAGAATCCAGACACAAAAAGGTCAGAAGTATGTGATTTTGTTTATGTGATATGTCCAGAATAGATAAACCTAGGGAGTCAGAAAATTAGATTAGTATTTGCTTCATAGCCAGAGTAATAGTGGAAAAAATAGGGACCGATTATAAGGGGTATGGAGATTGTTTTGGGGAGGGCAAAAATGCTCTAAAATTAGATTGTGGTGATGGTTCACATCCCCGTGAATATACTGAATACCACTGAATTATATACTTAAGTGAATGAATTTTATGGTATCTGAATTATACTTCAGTGAAGCTATTAAAACATATGAATAGATCCAACCCATCTCTCTATTGGAAAGAAAAGAAAAGGATTTAAGACTGAATCAAGAAGCAAAATACATTGTTTTACAGTATTTAAAAACTGCATGTGAAAGAACATGGCTCCAAAATTTTGCAAATAACAGATTATGCAACTACACATTAAGAAGAAACAAACAAACAAAAAAAGAGTTCATGATATCAATACCATATAATAATGAGCTCAAGGGAGAAAGCATTTTTTCTTTCATATGAAATGTTTGAAATATAAATATGTATATGACTATATATATAATCATATAGTATAGCAATATGAACATTTTATGTATCCTTCATCCCTTTTCCTTCCTTCCTTCCATCTGTCCGTCTGTCCTTCATCTTGTATGAAATTATGTGTGTCCTCCCTGGTCCTATTTCTCTGCTTTCCTTGTTTACCTTTCTAGTTTCCGTTGCCCTAGAGAGAAACCTGTGCACAGGATCATATTGCAACAGTATTCATGGTGACATTATTCATAAAAGGAAAGAAATCACCAACAATCTCAATTTCTACCAATATGAGAATAAATAAGTACATTGAGGAATAGCCTTACCATTCAATAAGTTGTAGAAGTTAAAAATTAATGAACTAAGGCTACATTTATCATCCTAAAATATAAATATAATATTAAGCAAAGAAGTTAGGATGTTATTTATGAAATATTCAAAAACTGCAATATAATATTACATAATGTTTGAAAATCTATAAATACATAATGAAGTATAAAAACAAGTTAAAGAATAATAAAAAGTAAAGTCATGGGATACGTCTTGATATACAGAAGTTTTAAATTTTAATGTAGTCAATTCATCAATTTGTTCCCCTATGGTTTGTGCTTTTTCATCTTGAAATTATCCTTGTCAACCATTAGGTTATGAATATGACAGCTAATACTTTCTTCTAAAACTTTTTTAAAGTTTTTCTCTTTAAAAAAGATTAAAGTCGTTTAACCTACTCGCAACTGATCTTTATGCATGGTGTAATTAGAATCTAAATTTATTTTTTCTATGGGGTTAATTAATTGTCCCCAAACCATGCATTGTCTCCTTTGTATTCTGATGTGCAATACCACATTTGTCATGTATCAGAACCCCATATAGCACAACTTATTTTGTTATATTATATTCATCAATTTTTTATTTTTATCACTCTACTACTACTCTGTCTTAATTATAGTAGGCTTATATATGATAAGACTAGTTCCTCTAATTTCAAAAATGTCTTGACACATTTGGCCCTTAGATTTTATAATATCTAATGATGACACATCTCTCACTTTTCAATTTTCTTTTCTCTCCTTAAATATTATTCTATAATTTTCTCCAGATACATATTCCCATCTTTGTTCATTGTATTCTTAGGTAGTTATTCATACCTTGCTTGAGTGTGTAGAGCCTTTATAATAAAGTGCCAGACAAACAGCAAGTATTCAAAAGCTGTTAACTGCTATTTTTAGGATTTTAAAAATTATATTGTCTATTAGTTTTTAATCTTATGCAGGAATGATTTTGATCTTTGCATGTTGATCTTGAATCTAATAACACGTACTTAATTTCCTTATTCATTCCAGTGATCTTCTATAGATTTGCTTTTGGCTTTACTATATATTTCATCACTTTATGGATCTACCCCTCAATTTCTGGTTTCCTAAAAAATATATCACTAACAATTTTTTCAGATGTTTTTTTCTAAGCCGGGCATGGTGGCACATGCTTGTAAGCCCAGTACTTGGGAGGCTGAGACAGAAGGATCGCAGGTTCGTGGCCAACCTCAGCTACTTAGGCCCTCTGCAACTTAGTGAGACCCTGTTTTAAAATAAAGAATAAAAAATAGGGATGGTGGTGTAGCTTGGAGATAGAATGCCCCTGCGTTCAATCCCCAGTACCACACAAAAAAAGTTTTCTCTATATAGATTTGTCTTTATTATATTGATATTATTCCACACCTAGTTGGGTTTCCCAGAATATAGATTCTTGGATAGAAATTAACATGCAAGATGTTAATCAGGGATTAACTCAGAATAATTATCTTAAGAAAGAAAGATAAAGAGCAGGATTGGGTAGATGGAGAAGTTGGACTGTAATACAATCTCTAGGGAAGCCTCAGCCAACACAAGAAGGACCAAACCCAAGGTGATGTACTCTGTGTTTGTGGGAAGGGGCTGTGCCCTTAAACTCCCTCCTGTAGGAGTCATTTGTTACTAGTTTTCAGGGAAAGGTGCCGGAACTTGGACAGAGTGACTCTTCATCCATTCATTTCCTGGAAATGACCAATAGCTGAGGTCTATATGATAACAGCTTTCCTAGGTACTAGGAAAGTAGCCCTTGAGCCCAGAAGGAGTGTCTAGCAGTACATCAAAGTATCAATTAAATATACACCACAATAATAGAGTTTGTGGTACTGAACTTCCTTACAGTGCTAGGTTAAAACATCTTTGATCGTAGTAGCATGTTTTTACATATACACTGACAAATTTAATTTACTAATATTTTATACATTTTATAAACACTACTGAGTTCAGTTTGCTAATACTTTTTCACATCTTTACACTTATGTTGGTAAAAGATATTGGTCTCATTGATCATGGAATATTAATATTGAGTCCATTTTTGTCTTCTCTAACATGCTATTAAATGTGCTTCAAAATTTTATTCTCAGGCTCACATTGGGTGGAAGGTTTTTAGTTTTTTTTGATGATTTTATTTTTAAAATTGTATTTTAATTGGCATAATTATACTCATTTATGGGGTACAATGTTATAATTTGATACATGCATATGTGTAATGATCAAATCAGGATAATTAGTATTTCCATCTCTTCAAATATTATCATTTTTATGTGTTGGGAGCCTTTAAATTCTTCTCTTTTAGTTATTTTTAAATGTATAATTAAGTTGTAGACTAACGATGCCCAATTCTGCTATGTAGCATACAACTATTTTCCCTTTCTCACTGTGTTTTGGTACTCATTACCAAACCTCTCACTGTCTTTTCTCCCTCTCTCCTTCTTAGCCTCCAGTGACCTCTCTTCTATTTCCTACTTCTAGGTGGTCACCTCCTTTACATTTCACAATGGAGTGCAATTTGTAGTATTTCATGTTTTAATAATATTACATATGCTCTTACTCTCCTCCCCCACTTTTTTTATCCCCCAACCTTCACTCTCCTTATTCTAGCTATTCTATTGATGCCTCTAGCTGGCCCTATCTGTCAAAAGTATGAGTTTATGCCCAATATTTTTGGCAGATACCTTGATTCACACTTAGGTATCTAGATTCAGAATCCAGGCTCTTTGTCTTGAGATGCCTTAGATATAATCAGATGGAGATGTCCAGTCTGCAAGTGGCATATTCTGAAGATGAAGAACAAAATTTGTATTACTGAGACAGGAAGATTATTTGTTACTTTTTAAATTCTCTGTTAGATGAAACAAATATACTTTCCATGTTAATAAAATTCTATGAAAATAAATCACTAATTACATAGATGAGTCTAGTAAGGCTTAGGAAGTAGTATTTTTCAGTGTGATTTAGAATTAATTAAATAGCCAAAATTTTTACTTCATATAATAATTCAAATGAATTATATATCTCAAAATGAAAAGCAAATCCATAGGGGGAGGGAAACTTGCACCAATTTTCCTAGAATGCCATGACCCATGCATTCAGCTTTTAGAAAATTATATTGGAACAAGATCTAATCACAAACTTCACTGATCTGGATCAACACTTAGTTTCAATTCTAAGTTAAAATTCTGTTCACTTTATTTTAAAAAAATGCTCAAATTAGAATCTCTAACATGAGTCAATCCATTTCTTTTCTATACACTATATAAATGGAGAATATTCCTCTCTTCACTTTGTCCTCACATAGTACAGTGTGACTTCCCTTCAGAGCATTTATCTTCTTTATGATTAAACATACCTTCTCATACCTACCCTTCTTTTAAAGGAAATGGTGAAGGGTGCATTTGGGAAGGTATGGAAGGATGGTCTCAGTCCAATAGTCTCGAAGTGGTTTCTTGTGGTCTGATAGTCTGGTCATCCTTAGGATCCTCAGGCTGATAGAGGTCTTCATTATCTGATCAATAGATGAGCTGGAGAGTCCCCTAAATTACAGATGTCTCCAGATAGCTTATCTGACTTGTGAATAGTGCACTGCACAGTGTTTGGCTCACAGTGAGAACTCAATCACTCTTTTCAAAAGATGAATCCTTATATGTACAGAATTCTGAATGGTGCATTTCAAACCTATTTTGCTGGGGGAAAATGTAGTTATAGCTGAACAATGCCCCCTTTTCCCCTCTTAGCACAGTTAGATGATTTCCAAATACAGGACAAAGAAACAAGCATCAGAAACACATCTATGAGAAAAATTTCCTGATTTGTCTACACAATGATAAAACAACCAAGTAAAAATGAAAAAAATGTATTTATTTACCTTGTTGCCCAAAAATCAACCCAGTTCTCAGCAACTGATTTGAGTAAATCTCTGAAATGGAGGAACCAGTCAGTTATTTTGACATGATATCATCTCACACATGAAGAGGAGTCTTGAATAGAACTTCTAAGCTCACCCACTGTCTCCTGACTAAAACTGGTAATTTGTATTCAGAAATAAATTAAACATCTTCCCTTCTTCCCTCCCAGACCTGCTCATCCTCCTCTTCTTGGCTCAATTAAAAACTTCCTCCTTCTTCCAGTCATTCAAGATGGGATCCAAAAATATTTTCCTCAAGCCCAACATTTAATTAGTTACCAAATCTTGTCAGTCAAACTTTTTCAAAGTTCCCTCTCAAATGTCAACTTCTTCATATTCCCACTAAACTAGTTCATGCCATCATCTCTTCTCATCTAGTGCATTGAGTACTTACCTATTCTGGCTACCTGTTCCTGATTCTACTTTTAGAGAAATGATCCTTTTATAAAATTTCAGAAATATAGACTCTGTAATTTATTATGCTAACAACTGGTATGAGCCTCCATGTCATGTATTAAATAAGGGGATAAAGTGCTCTCAAAATTTCCCAAAACTCATATTATTTTCTCCAGTTTAATCCTCCCTTCAGATTTTCGCCAATTGAATCTCAAAACATAGGTCAAATGTCAACTTTTCACATACATCCTCCCACAAGAACTTGACATTGACAGAAATAGGGTCCAAATTACACAGAATGGGATTCAACATTACCCAGTTAAGTAAACACAACCTATCCTATTTTTCCATGGTTTTATTCCACTTTTTCCTTCTAAGTACTTGCAGTTCAGAAATCTCTGACTTGTTATTTTCCACATTTGTCCCACGTCTGTAGGGAAGCGTGGGGCATGCAATGCCTCATGTTAGCATCTTACCCATCTTTCCTGAGCTATGCCAAGTACCATATCCTCCAGGATTCTTGACCCCTGCCTCCACTCAAACACTTCCGTTTCTTTGTATGCATCAGTACTTGCTTGAACTGCTAATTATCTTTCCATTTTGTTTGGTCTTGGTAGTACTTTCATACCCTGAATCAACTAAATCTTTATCTCAGCAGAGATAAAATCGAATTTATTTATTTATTTATTTTACTTTTTTGTGGCATTGGGGATTGAACCCAGGGGCATTCTACCTCTGAGCTCCCCCTACCCCTATTTTATTTCTTATTAGGAAACAGGGTCTCACTAAGTTGTGGAGGGCCTCCCTAAATTGCTGAGACCCGCTTTGAACCTTCAATCCTCCTCTCAGCCTCCCAAGTATTGGGATTACAAGTGTGCACCACCACGCCCAGCTAAAATATAATTTATAATTTATTTCTTAACAAAAGTTACTACTTAATAAGCAATAACCACTTGAAAAACACTTATGGAAATAAATATTGCAACTCCTAGTTTATTTCCTTCCTTTTCCTTTGTATTTACTTTCCCCCATTCTCTAATACCTTTGATTTTTAACTTAAAAACATTTTTAAAATAAAGATTATTTTTAGAATGAAGGTTAGAGTCTATACTTAAATTTCTCTTGGTATACTATATATTCAAAAAAGTGCTAAAATCATGCCACCATCTTGTCTCACCTAGAGCATTAAATATCTACCTATTCTAGCTATCTGTTCTGAAATCCTTGATGAATTTTTACAAAGTGAACCATGAATACAACAACCAGTCATATCCAGAAAGATAATATAATCAGCATTGCAGAATTATGTCTTCCATCATATTCTAAGTACGATCCCCTTCTTTATATACTCTGCTCACATGATTTAGAAAACCTTAGGTTAATTTTTTCTGTTAAAGTTTATCAAAATGCACTCATCCTCTATGTACACTTTTGTGTCTGTTTTGTATTCAAATTATATTAGTGATATTCTTTCACATTACTATGACTAGTAATCATCCAGTAACTTACATATATATGAAACATATCGAGTTAAATATGTATACATATGCCAAAATCTACTCCTAATCATTTGAGTAGTTTTCACCTGGAGAAGTTAGCACTGTTGGTATGCACATTTTGTCCATATGTGTGTGTACACACACACACACACACACACACACACATACATATGTGTATATAGATGTACACATATGTTTATATATATTCTTTAAGTTATCTTCTCAACATACTCGTGTGTAAAATGGATATACACAGGTATTCATATGGAGTATATACCTGTATATATCAATTTTTCTGGAAAATGCCTAGGAGTTGAAATGCCAATGATAGAGCAAGTTGATTTTCAACTTTAATAAATACTGTCAGGTAGTTTTCCAAAATGGTTGTACCAATTTACATTCACACTAATAGTAAATGAGATTTCTTGTAAAATTCTTGCTTTCTTGAAAAATTTCTACCGAAGTCTTATTGATTTTTGGAGATTCTTGATATATCCCTGACTCATATTCATTATTAGTTATATATGGTAAAATAGCTTCTCTTACTGTATTGTTTAGTAAACAAAATTTTTTAATACAGTCCAGTTTATAAATCTTTTCCCCATCCTTTTAGTAACCTCCTTAAGAAATAATTGCATCCTCCCAGTATCATGAAGATGGTCACTTATCACCTAGACTTTGTTATTTTGCATGTAATATTTATAACAAATAGTTCATCTGAAATGACTTTTTGCTATAAAAGTCAAGATTCATTTCTATTGTTGATAGATACCAAATTGACCCTACACCATGTCTTTAATAAACAAACATGAAACCGGGTATGGTGGCACACAACTGTAATTCCAGTACTTGGCAGGCTGAGACAGATGGATTGCAGGTTTAAGGCCAGCCTCAGCAATTTGGCAAGACCTTCAGCAACTTAGCAGAGATTCTGTTTCAAAATAAAAAAAGTAAGAAGGGCTGGGGGTGTAGCTTGCAGGTAGAATGACCCTGTCAGTCCATTTACAGATTCTGTACTTTGTTCCATTAATCAGTACTGGGACTGATATCATACCTTCATTACTGTAGCTATATAAAATATGTTATATCTTATTCATTTTCTTCAAGTTTTTTATTATACTTGGTCCAAATTCTTGCCACATATAAAATTAAAAAAAAAGCTTTCAATTTTCACTCACATGTATAAGAACATAGTCCTATATTAATTGATATTGTTTTGTCTATAGATCTTACCAGAAATAATGAACATCTTTATAACACTCTTTATAAAAACTAAGAACTACCTTTAAATATCCATATTAAGGGTAATGTAATAAGTTAGAAGGGAAGAAAGAAACAAGGAATTAATGATATGAGATCAGAAAAAATAGGTTTAAAATATCAAGACCAAAACATTAATGTTATTATCAAAAGAATAAGAAGTTGCATCCTGTGTATTTTTCATATGTCATCTGATATAATCTCTGATTAGCTAATTTAGCTAACTCAGCAATGAATTTTTTAATTACCATAAAGAGATAAATTAATTAGAAGAAATCTGAAAATGAATAACTATTAAAGGATGACAAAATCATTTATAAAATAAAGAAACTACATTGACTGTATAGCAGTTAATTTAAAAGGATACCTATTTGAAGGACAAAGCACCAAAAATAGTTACATATTAAACTGTGCCATGGCTTTAGAAAAAGAGAATTTATTTTGGGGTAGTTGGTTGATTGGCTAAGAAGATAATTTAAGATTGAGTAAATACGTAGTAAATATTTTCTTATAAAGAATACTTATTCTTTA
>PVJS01004876.1:0-66898 GCA_004027185.1 Glis glis | reverse complement strand
GCCCTGGACACTTACATAAGGGGCAGCTACAGTGGCTTTGGAGTGAAAGTTGCTGCAGGCATGAATGTGTCAGACTCACACTCAAATGCAACCTCTCAGAGCAAAATGGTCCAAAACCTCCAAACCAAAGTTGAATTATCTGTGGCCCAGACAGGTGGCCCACCTGAGGCAGATGGCCTTGTGCAGTGGAAAGCTGGCCTGGTTGCCAGCAATCAAACCTGGTGTGTCATTGACCGGGGACTTCAGCTGGTCCCCACTTGGGAAATCATCTTCTCCAGTCACAGGAGTGATTTTAAGGATCCCCTTCAGGTGGCAAAGTGCCTGAAAGACAACTACACTGCTCTGACTAACCTCAGTGCCCCGATCCAGGATGGAGAAGAACTGTCGAGTGCTGGGAAGGAGGCTAGGGTTTTCCTAGAGGATGTAAAATCCTGGGAGGTGTCTGATCCTGAAGAGCAGCTTCAAAAACTAATAGAATTCATGCAAATATTGAGTCAAAAAGTAAACAGTTATGACAGTTGGATTAACATATGTCTCACAGATTGCTCTCTGCAGAATTTTCTAGTAAATACTGTCAAATTTTGTAAAAAATCTTCCATTCATACAACCAAGTTTATTAAATCTCAGTTGTGCATCCTTCTGGATCCTCACATCTACAAAGTGTCAAACTTTCCTCAGGCTCGCTCCATCATGCAGTGGATCCACCAGTCAGAGTCAGAGCAAGAACAAGCCAACATCTCCCAGTTTTCAGAGTTCATTGAAATCTTAAAAGATAAACAGAATGACCTCTTAGAAGTGAATGTCAACTCTGAGTCCCCAGAAACACTGGAAGAAGCTCAAAGAGAGGCCACATATGAGATCAGCTTAGCTCTCAGCTGCCTCCTGAATTGCCTACAAAAAACAGAACAGCCAGACACACAGCTCTTGCTACTTTCCATTGCAGCTGGTGCAGGATATCAGACAGAAAACAATGTTTTTCAACATCTCCTTGGGTGTGATGAGTTAAACTTCCTACTGGATGAAATGCAAATGGCCTACAAAAAATACCAGGAGCTTAAAAGTATTTGTAGCTACAGAGCTCAGGCATTCCTGGTGCTCACAGTTCTGACAGCCACAGCTGGGGTCAAAGCTACTTCTCCAGAAGAGAAAACACAAAGGATGGCATTGATGAGACAACATATAGGACAATCTTTGTCAAATGAAGTTGCACAGGTCCTCACCAAACAAGAAGCAGATCATGATTGGGAAAACTTAGAAAAAGATTTGAGATTACTCATAGATGGGATTTATGAAGACACTGTCTCTTCATTTCACATGGACGATGTCAAAAGACAACTGCAAATTATCCTCCCTGAAAATCAACAGCCCTATGAACCACAAAATAATGATGATAATAATAGCAATGTGATAGAAAATGAAGCCTTCCTAGACTTACTCCAGCGTCTAGGCCTAAAAGATTATTTCCCAAAAATGATGAGCAGAGCTAACTTCCATCTGATCTACAAGAAATCCATGTACAACACTCAGCCCAGCACTGAAGGGGAACTTCCCTTCTATTTTCTACAGAAACTACTGATGATGGATTATGGGGTGAGACACATAGTCCTCAAAGATGATGAAAACACAGACAACCATGTCAATACAACCGATGCCAATCAGGAACATGAGGCTTTTGATCCATATGAAGGATTTTTTGAAGATAGTGATAGAATCACTAACCCTTCAGTCTCCAAGCCTAGGCCCCACATTCACCCAATGGATATTCAGATGGCAATTTTTCACTGTGCAGATGAACTAGCTAGACAATACATTTTGGCCAAACTTTCCATCTGTCAGTTTGCCCTCCCGCTTCTGGTGCCTAATCCCTGCAATTCTCAAATTGAATTCTCTCTCTGGTCTCTCAGGCAAATTAGGAGAAGTTGGCAGCAACGAAGCAAATCCCCACTAGGGAAGAACTCTTATAAGAATCAGCACATGTGTCGTGTCTCTACCTCCATTGTGTCCTTCATTAGAGTTGGAAATGGTCTGTCTGCTTCCAAATCCCAGATCATGAACTGTCTGCTCAGTAAACGTAAACATGAGGTGTTTTTTCACCGACACTGTAAAGGAAGCAGCAAAGACTGTCTCCTGATGGGAGGTGTGGTGGAAATCTGCTGGTTCTTTCCTGGAGGAGAAGATGAGGACAGATTTGACAACTGTGTGGCCTTCACCAATCTTCACGGAGATGCAAAGGATCATAAGAGGCAACTCAACTTCCTGCAGGAGGTCTCTTCCCTCATTGTGGTCCTCATGTCAGCTTCAGATGATAATGCAGAAAACCGAAAAATTGTCCGTGACCTATTCCAGTTATCAAAACCTTTGATCTGCTTGCTTGATGACAAAGAAACAACAATGGCCAATAGTTCTGACAGAAGAGTGAAAATTGGAATCAGGAGCAGAAATGAGGCAGAATTAACAGAGGAGCTCACAACTACAATCAGACATTTTCTAGAACTCTCTGTTATGGCTCTCAGCTTAGAAGACTGTTCTCAGATTGCTCTCAAGCAAGGATTCCTTATTGATGAAGATCAGAGAAATTGCAGGGAAGCCAAAGAAAAGGCACAGATTATAATGGTCCTTCTCAGAGAAACAAAGTTATCTCAGATGAAGGAAACCTTTCTACCCCTTCAGGGACAACTGTGGCGTCTTTGGTGTAAGAAGGACAAAGAACTTTATCACCTGAGAGAAAAGGGGAATAGGAGCATTGAACAACACAAGAGTGAGATTGAGACAGAGAAGCAAGTAATACGGCAGAGACAGTTGAGAAGAGCCTTTCCTCTCAATGATTTAATGAGATCTGTGCTTCAAATTCTCCAAGAGCATTCAGGAATGCACAGCAAACTCTACTTCTTGCAGTGGCTGAGTATGTTTTTCGACAACCTGACTGCAGGACACTTGGAAAATCTTCGAGAGAAATTAATATATTTGTGGTCAGTGGTACAAAAAGAAAAGCAAAAGTCACACAAGGGCTATGCCTTGAAATGCTGTCAAAATGAGATAGAAGCCATATCCACAGAGATTAGTGACTGTACCTTGGGAATTGAGCATCTTCTCAGAGAAGTTGGCCAGATCTATGAAGCTCTGAAAGAAAGTTCATCCACAGAAGAAATACTGTTTCTCTCACTACCCCAGATTGCTGCAGACCTGATGATATCTGGTGTTCCCATTGAGCTGATGGACGGGGACACTTCCTATGTGCCTCTAAAGTGGGTGTCAGCTGTTTTTGACAAGCTCTCTGAGAAACTTGGAGACAAGCGGCTGTTTGTTCTCTCAGTCCTCGGCCTGCAGAGCTCAGGGAAGTCCACCTTGCTGAATGCACTTTTTGGGCTGCAGTTCACAGTCAGTGCAGGCAGGTGTACCAGAGGGGCCTACATGCAGCTCCTGAAGGTGGAGGAGTCATTCACAAAGGAACTTGGCTTTGACTTTATTCTGGTTGTAGACACAGAAGGACTTCGAGCCCCTGAACTCAGCAACAAATACCAGAATTGGGACAATGAGTTGGCAACTTTTGTCATTGGACTTGCAAACTTGACTCTGATCAATATTTTTGGGGAGAATCCATCAGAGATGCAGGATATCCTACAGATAGTTGTCCAAGCCTTTCTGAGAATGAAACAAGTTAAAATCTCTCCAAGTTGCCTCTTTGTCCATCAAAATGTGGGAGAAGTTACAGCTAAAGACCAAACGATGGAAGGACGAAGACGGCTAGAGCAGAGGCTAGATGAAATGGCAGCTGCAGCTGCTGAACAGGAAGAGTGCTCACACATAACCCGCTTCAGTGATGTCATTAAGTTTGATGTGAATACTCACATCTACTACTTTGCTCACCTCTGGGATGGCAATCCCCCCATGGCCCCTCCCAACCCTCGCTACAGCCACAATGTCCAGGAACTGAAAAGTAGAATCCTTTTGACTGCCCAACAGGAATGCAGGGGAAACATCATGAAGATATCAGATGTAAAATTCCGAGTTCAAGATTTGTGGAGAGCCCTGGTGAGTGAGAACTTTATTTTCAGTTTCAGGAACACCCGAGAGGTCATGGCCATGAGCAAACTGGAAACCATGTACAACCAATGGACCTGGGAGCTGAGGAGTCATGTGCTGGACCTGCAGAACCAGCTGAACAATCAGATTCAGAATGGAAAGATTCAGACACTCCAAGCAAGCACAATCGAAGCTCCAATTGCAGAGAAATATGAATCCATCAAACAAGAACTGGAAAAATATTTTAATGAAGACCCAGAGAGTGAAATACTGGTTCAATGGAAAGCAAATTTTGAAGGAAAGCTACTAATCCTCAAAGAGGCACTTGTTTCTGACACCAGAAACAAAGCCAATGAACGTATTTGTCTAAAGAAAGGTAAAGAAAGACTGGATCAGAAAAAGACAGGCTATGAAAATGAATTACTAGAGAGGAGTCGAAACTTAGCTTTAACAATAAAGGGTAAAGAAGTGAATGATGAAGAGCTGTATGAGAAATTCAATCAACTTTGGAAAAAGTGGGTCTGTGAGGTGTCATCCACTCAACCTCATGTCACAGAGCCTAACATTGATGTGGATTCTGAAAGCATCCTTTGGGAATATTACAAAAAGGAGAAAAATATAACAGAGAAACTAAAGGGAAAACCTAAAGAGAACTTTGAAATTGATTATGGCAAACATGTCCAAATGAGTAGGGACTTTGTGATTTGGAGAAAGACTTTAGAGGCTTGTGACGAAGAGTCCATTAATAGGACAACTAACTGCATTTTTTCAAGATTTCACGAAACTATGAGCAATATTAGGAGTCAAAAGCGTGATTACAATCAAAATGACTTCCATGAAATCCTGAGAATAATAGAAGAGGAAGTGAAATCTGCACCCACTAAGGAAAGATACACATTTACAAGCAAGTACAACATTGATTTGTCTTTGTGTTTATTCCAAAAGGCATCGAAGAGTTTTAAGGAAATGCACAGGGCATTTAAAACAGCTAATGATCCTGTGAACTATCTAGAAAGCAAGAAAGATGACTTCTTCATGTGTTTTAAGATTTCCTGCCAAGGAGCCACCTCCATCAAAACATTTGTTGATTTTCTGTGGATCAAGCTCACTCCTGCTGTGTCCACCACCATATGGGGGAAAATGGCCCCTAAAATAGCTGGGGACATGCGAGCTACCTGCCCTGCATTCAATGGAAACAGAGCTAACCTGGAGAAACATGTTCTCATCTCTCTGGCAGAAGAAGAAAACTTTGATAAATATTGGCAGTACATTCATAATCCAGAATCGTTTTTTAGGTGTTACATTAATGAACATATTAAAAGATACTGTTCAGACAAAGGACGTAATAAAATACAGACTTTTTTAAAAATGAGTTTAGATGACATCAAGAATGCCATCCTCTCTGCCATTCATGAATCCACAGCAGTAGCTCAAGATAAAAGCAGCACTGCATCTCAGTGGTTGGATTTGTTCTGTGATCATCTGGGGAACAACTTGGTCTTTCCACGAAGTGACTTGGTAAGCATTGAGCACCAGGAGATAAAAGATATTGAGTTTCTCAAAGAGGCCATGAGTGCAGCTTTGGATCCTGCAATGAACATTGTAGAACAGAATTGTTCAAGTGTGCTCATAGATAAGATTGTTCCTACAATTGAGAAAATCCTCTCTGAACATCTCTGTGGCTGCTGGAAACAATGTCCTTTTTGTAATGCAATTTGTACAAACACAATTCCTAAACATGATGGAGACCACAGTGTTCCATTCCACCGTCCTCAGGCTGTCAGGGGAGTGTCATGGTATAAAACAGAAGACTTTACCACTGATTGCTGTTCTAGTTTAGTAGCAAGTAATTGCTCACTTGTTTTAAGCAATGATCGTAAAATTCCATATAAGAACTATCGACAGGCAGGAGGGGATTATGCCACATGGAGCATCACCCCAGATTTATCCACCCAGCCATATTGGAAATGGTTTGTCTCACACTTCAGATCAAAACTAGAGGAAAGATATAAGAAAAAATTTGCAAATTTAGGTGAAATCCCTGAGGCATGGACAAAAATCACAAAGCAGGATGTGCTGGATGATTTGAAAAAACAATAATACACAATGACCTCAAAAGAACCCCAGCATCTTAATAAAAAATCAACCTACCTGAACAGTCTAAAATCACATCCTGCTTAGAAATAGAACTTTCACTATTCCACTCTTTAAGTGAAACATGTAAAAATAAGCCAATTAAATTTCAAGAGTTGAGTATTTCCTGAGAAAGGACTTCATTTTTCTCTGCTTCAATTACTTCTAGTTTAAAAATGTACATAGCAGCACAATTCACAATAGCCAAATTATGGAAACAATCTAGGTGTCCATCAACAGACAAATGGATCACAAAATTATGGGAAATACACACAATGGAATTCTACTCAGCAATAAAGAAGAACAAAGTAATATCTTTTCCAAGAAATTGGAAGGACCTGGAGAACATTATGTTAAGTGAGATCAGCCAATCACAGAAAGAGAAGGGCCATATGTTTTCTCTAATATGTGCAAGCTAGGGAGTAGCAGGGATACCAAAGAGACTCAAGACAATAGTGGAGAACCCTTAGTGGAATCAAGGAAATGGTGTAAGGGAAGGGGAAGGGGAGAATGAAGTTCATTAATGGAATCAACACCATCGACCATGTGTACATATAAGAATATACCAACATCAATCTCAGTACTCTGTATTGAGGGGGGGAGGGAAGGCGGGGGGGCACCAAGTGCTGTGTGCATGTATGTTCCTGTCAACTTGATTTACATTGTGATGTGAGACTATAATGCACCAATAAAACCACATTTTAAAAATAAATGAATAAAATAAAAATGTATTATAAGAAGCCAGGCATGGTGGTACACACATGTAATCCCAGTACTTGGTAGGCTGAGACAGGAGGATCGCAGGTTCAAGGACAGCTTCAACTAGTAGTGAGACTCTCATCAACCCTTATTATGTTTCAAAATAAATATTTAAAAAACCAGGGCTGGGGGTGTGTACCTCAGAGGTAGAATGCCCCTGGGTTCAATTCCCAGTACCACAAAAAATGTATTACAAAGAAATCAACATATAACATAGTCAAATAAACTTGCAATGATGATGGAAACAAAACCCTGCACAGCATGGTGCCTTTCTCTCCTGTCACTGCATCCTTGGAAAGGGCGCAGTGTTCCATCACATTTGCTGAATGCTATTTGTCTTTGTTTAATGTATTCCTAGAAGCCATTAACTAAGAAGTATCGTTTGTCACTTCTGATTGTCAAGCCAAAGTCACTTTGTATAGATAAAAAAGCTCTTTGATAAATGCCTCGGGTGTTTAAGCGGTGTGATTATAAAATGAGGCTCAGAGGCTGTTCTTGAAGTATCACAAACACCAGGGAATGGTATATTGGAATAGAAAAAAAGATGACTATATAGAAATGGAGTTGCATGTGATAATAGTTGAGAAAACAATATTTCCACCAAGGAGGGGTCAGAATTGGAGGGGATTACAGAGTCAGTGGGTTGGGTATCACGTGGGAAGGAGACCTCAGGAACAGTGGGACAGGGAAAATGGTCTCAGTAGGGATGAGAGAGATCATCAAGATGGGGAGACACTGGATTCAGGTGTAGGTCACAAAATTAGAGGTGGACACTGATATAAGTCTGGTAGTTTAGGGTTCTCCTGGGCAGTAGAACAAGTCTCTCAGAGTCACTGTATTGGGGATCAGAAAAACATGAATTGGGAATCACCACATCAGTAACTTTACGGAGGTTCTGGTTAGTTAAGATAGAGATCCCAAGGCAAGGGTTAAAGGAGTCTCAAGTCCTATAGGGATGGGGCTAGGAGAGTGATGGATACTTGGACACCACCATAAAATGGGTACACATGTACATGTGGACTCTACAAATTAGAAAGCATAGAAGTAGAGAGTAGAGTGGTGGTTACCAGAGGCTGAGGGTGTGGAGTGGGGAAGAAGAAATGTTGGTCAAAGAGTAAAGTTTCAGTTAGACAATAGGAATAAATTCTGGTAATTTATTTCACAGCAAGGTGATGTATAATTCAGAAATAAACATGTAACAGAGTTTCATGTTTAACATGTTTCATGTAAGAGTTTCATTTAAGAGTTTCATGTAAAACAAAATAATAATCATGTATAATTCAGAAATAAAAAGAGTGAATATTAAATGTTCTCAACCCCAATGATAAAAATATGAAGTGATAAATATGTCAATTAGCCTGATTTGCTTATTTGACAATTTATACATATGGTAAAGTGTCATTACCCTATGATTCTGTACAATTGTTATGTCAATAAAAATAAAATTTAAACAAAATAACATCATAATGTGACTTACTTAAACGAAGATAGAAAATTGCACTGAAAATTTTTGAAAACACTCTTTTTCTTAAAGACAGACAACATAAATAATAAGAAATTCTAGATATTGGGTATGTCTGAATTTGACCCCCATAAATACTAGAATACATTTTCCTTAGAGCATAGAGAAAAATATGAAGCATATAATTTTAATTTTCTATTTCCCTCAGAATTGTAATTTTCTTTATTCCAACCCAAGTAGAGTCTGAAAAAAATATTTATCCCCTCATTTTAGTGCTGTGGTGTATAATCAGATTAGGCAGTGGAGAAAAGTATGATATTATCATTGATACTATCATGATTATGATACCGGGTTATTCTCTTAGTGCGTCCTTTGTCCCACAAAGTCCACAAAGTCATGGACACCAGAAGGGGAAGTGTACAAGCATGGAAGTTTATTTGTAAATCAAGTAAAATGGGGATAGAGAGACAGAAAAGCTCCCCCACTCTGAGAAGGGAAGGAGAGGGGTCCCAAAGAAGGGTAGTCACTGAAGCTCTGGGAGACCAGTTTTTGGTCTATTTTTTGATTCCCTAACTTGTTCCCTTGTGATTGGTCTGATTTGGATCCTGTGACCCAATGTCCAAAGTCTACTTTCAATCCCTAGTTTAAACTTTTACTATCTTGGAGTTTGGCGGGCTCCTTTAATTTCCTGGTGCCATCCTTTTTGTGCCTCTGCCTCCCCCATCATTCCCTTGATAGCTCTTGAAATGTGCTTACACCAGCTATTCTTAAAATTTGGCCAACAGAAGAGGCTGAAGTTTCACTTTAACTTGTAGTATATTTGCCTGGCCATTGTCATAAATATGTATTATCAAACTTCTCTGTTTCTGTTTGTTCTACAGATGATTTCTCTTAAACTTTCCTGTTCCTAGGTCCTTTACACTAAACTGCCTTGCAATTTCTAGTGCCTCAATAACTACTAATGCTGCTATTATTATAGAAACAGTGCCTGTGAGACCTTGGGCATGGAATTTATCCTCTCTAGCTCAGGTACCTGGAGTGAAATAGTAGGTTGTTCATGCTTCTCTTGGAGAGAATAAGTAAATCACTATATAGAGAACATCTAGAACAGTGCCATCACACAGTGTAAGTGTAACTGGAAGTGTAAGGTACAATATCCTGCTCTAGTGAGTTCTTATTCATTTGCTTTTGAGTAACAGTTTATTAGAACCACATTGCTAGGTTGAAGTAGTCTCATCGGTAGTTCATTTGCAGAAATACTGCACATGGATTCACAGGGAAATCATATTTGACAATGTAGTTAGTTCTCAAAAAATGTGATTGTATCTTTAATAGCTGAAAATGCATTTCAGAAAATTGAAGCCCTTTAGCACTTTCTTAGTATTTACAGCTATTTCAACTCTAATCAACCAAAGACTTAGCAAACTCACTGCAACAATTCTTTCTCAGTGTGGAAGATAATAATGACCTAGGACATAGATTTGCATGCAAGTGATTTATTAGAGAAGTTATTCTAGTAAAGATGAATAAAAGAGAGGAGAGGCAAGAAGAGTAAAAGATTCAAAAATCAAGAAGTAAATTAGAAGGTATAAGTCAAGTATTGACAGTTACGGAATGCTGGCCTACAGGTGTTAAATAAGATTGCTTAGTTGTGCATAGGGGGTCCACCAAGTACAAGCTACATGATCTTGTATGAATCATCCTGTCTCTACTTCATTCTCTTCATTTATAAAATGTTGCCATCCCTTAGAGGTGTGAACATGACTTAAAATAATATATATGCCTAGCACATGACATGTGTTCTGATGTTAGGTAGTAGTAGTGGCAGAGAGCAAAATAATTTTAACATTATAAACATTATTATTACTGAGGCAATTACATTAAATGTGTTTATGCCTACACCCCATGGTCAGTTGTAAGTTCATGAAGAAGGAAACCCAAGTTCTATATTTGACCCAAGTAGAGGTTACAAATGTGTTTGCCTTATTGTGTCCTCTAGCTATATTTTATTTTCTCTAGATAGGATTTCAAGAATAAAGTATAATTAAAACTGTAAACTTCAAAGGGGTTGGGGGAATGGAAGGAACAAAGGCAGAGTAAGAGCACAGTCAGTCTTGTTTACCAGCAGCTGTCCAATAGCCCCAGTGTCATGATTTTAGTGCAATACAAGGACTTTGCATACACTGGAAAGGTCTGGAACCAGGTCCTGCTCTCCTGGAAACAACCTGCCAAGTAGTTTAATTGTCTATGGTGCTTTAAAACAATCATATGTATCTTGTAGTTTACACTGTGGTTCCCATCAACTTCTTGCTGGTAGTGAGGTAGGATAGAAGAAATAAAATATTAGGTAGAAAGGAGACAAATTGGGCAGGAAAGGGAAAATATAGTTTGAAAATCTAAAAAAACTTCATAATCCTTAGCTTCATTTTACAGAGCCTGCTTGCTCTTAGACAAAAGCCCTTAATGGGCCACACTTGTCATTATAATAGCAGGCCTGGCCTTTCCTTTTCTTTGGCAAAGGTCTTCAACAGGCCTGGCCTATACACTTTTAATAATAATAACCCATCTGGCCTGCCCTTTACTTCCTTCTCAAAAAAAGCCTGATCTACACTTTTAATCATAATGGCCTAGCTTCACACCTGAAATTCCTGAGATGCTAAATTCCAAAGAGGAGGTTCCACCTTTTGTCCAGCCCCACACTCCATCTTCATACCTCAAGTTCCTGTGAGGAAGAATCTCCCAAAAGTCTCACCTTTTGTCTAGCACCACCACCTACCAATGAAATGGTGAGAACCTGAAAATTCAAAGAAAGGAGATCTGCCATCCCATGATACCCCATTCCTGCCATGTGCCCCTAGCCACCCCCCTCTCGGGGTCCCTTATATGAAAAGGATTGCAAAGGTCCCAGGGGCCTTTCTCACAATGTCAAGGTGGCCCTCGTTCTCCCTTGAACATGTATTCCCACTTATCCTAAAAAAACCTGTCTTTTTCTCTGACTGGCACGTGCTGAAATTCTTTCTGCCATGGAAGTCAAGGACCCTGAGGGTCCTGAGGTGAGTTACCCTTTCCCAAACCAGGGAGCTCCTCAGAACTCTTCACAGAATTATCGTGTTTTCCCTTGACAGTAGAACAGAACTCTGCCATCTAGGCACTTAAAAATTAACTTAAGCCAGGCATGGGGGTGCAAGCTTGTAATCCCAGTATTTTGGGAGGCGGAGACAGGAGGATCCGGGTTCATGGCCAGCCTCAGCTCGCTCTCTCTCTCTCTCTCTCTCTCTCTGTCTCTCTCTCTCTATCTATCTATCTAGTGAGGCCCTCTGCAACTTTGTGAGACCTGGTTTCAAAATAAAGTATAAAAAAATAGGGCCGGGGGTATAGCGCGGAGGTAGAACGCCCCTGGGTTCAATCCCCGGTACCGCAAAAAAAAAAAAAAAAAAACTTAAAAAATTATTGTTAGGTGTGGTGACACACTTGGAAGACTGAGACAGGAGGATCACAGGTTTTCAGCCAGACTCAGCAACTTAGTAAGGCCCTCCACAACTTAGTGAGACCATGTTTCAAAAAGTAAAGTAAAATAGGGCTGGGGGTGTAGCTCAGAGCTAGAATGCCCCTCAGTGCAATCCCCAGTACCACACCTGCACACACAAAAATTAAAAGGTAACATTTTAACTCAAAGCATCAAAATTCATTATAATCCTATGTGTTTAACTCAAAATAGAGTACATAAAGAGCATAATAAAAATCCTAAAGAAAAAAAAAACAGGTGTTGTTGTAAGGGAGCTGCATAGAGAGACCACCCAAGCTCATGTCCAAATCAAAGAATCATTTATTCATGGCTGCAGGCTGTCTTCCCTAAACAGGAGGCAGTACTGTTCAGCAGGTAGAAGGAGGTTATATAGCCCAAATCACAGAATTGCATTAACTGTAGGTGGGGTTGAGCAAACAATTACAGACATTAAATCTGGCAGTTACAAGGGTTATCTATCCCTGGAATCTGGGAAAATTAACAAGAGTTTTGGTATTTACCTAGAGGTCACATTCTTGGAACTATAGGTTGTTTTTTTTTTTTTTTCTGGGGACTTTCCATTTACTTAGTCATTTAACCTAAGATGGTGTGGTTCTTACAAAATAGAGTCAGTCTAGCTATCTCAGTGTGATGACATATTATAAAGATAAATATATATTTATTGCCAAAAGAAATAATTATTTTTCTAATTAAAAATGTTTACAACATTTAACTAAAGCACACTAGACTACTGACATTAGACACAGCACAAGATCCATTAACAGCTTTGAGAGGTATCTAAGAAGGTAGTGAAGCACCTTGCTGATTAGAAAAATAAAATCCAGCAAGTTTGTACAGAAACCAGTAAGGGAAAGTGCCTGAGTTTTTCTACAAGCAAAACCATAGGAACTAATTTTTACATCTAGGTTAGCAAAGGAACTAATATTTGATTACAGAGACTTTTTTAGAAGAAACATTGGAAACAAATGAAAATGAGCATTTAATGTTTTTACTTAAAGCTAATCTGATCAAAGACTTGCACCTAGAACTTTTAAAACACCCTGGAAATTCAAAAGTAGAAAACAAACCCTAAAGAAAATAGGCAGAATATTTTATCAAATATTCCACAAAAGAAGATGTTAAAATGGTTAATAAGTGCATGAAAAATATTCAACATAGTTAAGCTAGAATTTACACTAGAATTACCACAATGGGATATTCTTATAAACCATTCAAATGACTAAAAATACCAATGTTGACCAGAATGTGGACCAATTGGAATTCACATATGTCACTAGTGAGAATGCAAATTGGTAATGTTCACTTTAGAAATCAGAATGTTTTATATACGTAAACATGCATTTACCATATGGCCTGGCCATTCATTACACATCTAGGTATCTATGAAGAAGAAATGAAAACACATGTCTGTATAATGATGTGTATACAAGTGTTCAGAGAAACAAAAACTAGAACAACTTAAATGTATACCAGCTGATGAATAGATATAGAAATTGTGCTGTATCATACTAAATTTCAGGCTTCAAATACAGTAATAGTTGTTACCAAGTTTATTTTCTAGTTCTCCTTCCCTGAAAGACCCTAGACCCATTTTAATAGGATAACTAGATAAATCAACAACAGAGGCTTGTCTCAAAATTTTTGGAGAAGGGAGAGAAAAGCAGGAGGGCAATCAGTTCAATTTAAAAGACTACTTCCTCCAATATACCAAACTTGGAAAAGGACATTATAGGAAGAGAAACTATAGACAAAAATGACTCATGAGATGCAAAATTTCTAAATGCTATGTTAGCAAGTTGAATCCAGCTATGCATAATGTGGAATAGACTTGGATCTTATTCTCAAGGAGTTCAAAATCCAGTGAAAAATGGCAATACATGTCCAGTGAGGTGGGAGTTATAGAATGGTAAAGGTGGTCAACTGGTCAAAGCAGAGAGAGAATATAGATGGTTAGTCATTAAGGAGTTCTTTATAGGAAGAGTGCCTTTTCTGGCTTTGGAAGGACTAGACAGTAGGGTTGGTCATTCTTTCCTCAGCAAATTATAGGGAATGCATACCTCCATTCTTCATTTCTACTGCACTATTTACTTGCATATCTGATTCCCCCATCTTGCCTCCCTCAAAATATGGTTTGTTTAGGCAGTAGTCAATTTATTCATCATCTATTTCCTGTGATATTAGCACAGGGCATCTCACTGATTAGGTATTCAATAAAGATGTGTTAAACTCTTTAGAAGAGAGTTCTTTAAGCACCTGCAATCTCAGTGTGAACATGTCCTTTAAAGAGAAGAATGAAAAAAAAAAAAACCCAAGCAAGTGGATACTGGAGCAAGGAAGATTGAAATACACCAGTTATTTCCACATTCTAGGTCTGAAGGTCCAGAGAGCAAATACAGACAGTGTTCAGGTAGAGATAAGAGTAAAACAGAGTGAACATCTTTAGATGAAGTGAAAACTGGTTTGTGCAAACCTGACATTCATCCGTGCTTCTAGAGGGGGCATAATTACAGTATTCCCTTCTTTCTTGTCCAGATGACTAGCCTGAGAGGCTGGAGGAAGGACATGAGAGGAAGATGTGAAAGGGATGTCACAAAGAAAGACAATCTGGTCAATAGAACATAAGATTTTGTTGTTCTCATTTCTAATCTCATCATCATCGCACACTCTAATACATTTTACAGCCAAAAAAAGAATCCATAATTACTCCAGGCAGTGGTAAGTCATAGCCCATATAAAGATCTCAAGTAGACATAAATTGGACATAAAAGGAAAATATCTAGCACCGATAATGCAAATCCAATTGAGGTGATATAAAATTATATATGGTGCAATTGACAGGAAAAGATCAGAGAAGGATGGGGTAGCAAAAATTACAGCTATTTGAACCTGAATGATATAGCTTACTGCATGGCAGAATCTTTCCTCTATCTGGAAGTTGTTTGACAGAGCGTCTGGGGCCAGTGGTTGCTTAGTGCCACAGGTACCCTTGGATATGCTTTCTTTATACCTACCAGAATCTTTTTTTCTTGCCTCAGGTTATTGGTGCCAACAGCACAGGAGGAGACCAACCCTATGCACGAGGGAGCACAGGGATTACACAAGTCCTTCTGTCCTCTTGTTAGCAGACAGAAGCCTTTCCTATGGAGTCTTCCTGTGGTCCTGAGTGCCTTTGGGAGACTGATTCAGAGCTTCATCTGAAACTGGAACTGGATCTGGAATGGCATGCGGACCTGGGCCTTAGATTGAGCCGAAGCCTGTGACAACTAGAGCTTGAGACAGCAGGCTTCCTGTGCATGGAGCAGGTGATGTAGGCAAGTCAATTGAAATTGTAGCTAGCACCCTTTGGGATTTTGGACTTAACCTCCTTGATCTTTACAAGGGCCTTGATGATCTCAGCATGCATATTCATGGTCTTGGCATTGTGTGTCTCCATCTTTTGTAGGCCTTTCTTGTTTTGTTCCTTGGCAAAATGCATGTTCTTCAGCAATCTGAAGACTATGCTCTTCAGATATTCCTACCTTTGCTATAGGGGCATATATAGAGATACCATTTCTCTGACATTTTCAGGATTGGTTGCATGTGGTGTAGGTCTTTGACTTGGCCATATCTTCACTATAACCTATACCTCCTAAACACCTAGAACTGGCTCTGACCACAAGTCATCTTCACTACTCTGGACATATTCCCCATGTGTAATCTATCCCTTTGAATGATTCATAAATCTTGTGAGTAGAATTACTGTGAGCTTCATTTTTCCCAACTCTTTCAGATTTATTCCAAAAATGTGGACTTGAGTTACTGCTACTAAAACGTGTGCTCTGTCTAGTACAGTGCATTGCCTCTAAGCTATGAAGGAAGAACATTGAAATGAGGAGTCTAATTCCACTTTTTTAAAATATTTGACTATTAATAGCTTTTCAGCTTCAACTCTTCTTCCCCTTGTGCCCCAAATCTGTGAAAGCTGATGAAAAAGCCCTGGTGCTACCTCCTTTGGCAATAGCAAGAGACTGAAACCACACAGTCTCCTTCCCTCCTAAAAGAACCCTAAGCCAATATCATTTTGAACCAGAAAAAAATGGAAAGCATTCCATCTAAAATCAATAATAAGTCAAAGCTATCCACTATCATCATTCCTACTCAAAATATACTACTTGAAATTTTCACCAAAATAGACAAGATAAGAAAGTTAAAAGGATACATATAGGAAAAAAGAAATAATATTATCCCCATTTGCACATGCTGTGATCCTACAATTAGAAGACCCTCCAAATCTTCATCAGAAAAAATCTTGAGCTGATAAACTAATTCAGCAAAGTAGCACAATGTAAAATTAACATACAAAGATCAGTATTTTCCTAAACTCCAATGAAGAACCCACTAGGGAGAAAAACAGACAACAATGCCACTCACAAGAACCTCAAATATAAAAAATATAAATGTAAAATAAAAAAATGCCTAGGAACAAATTTAACCAAGGAGATAAAAAAATTAACAAAAGTTGTAGAACACTGAAGAAAGAAATTAATGAAGACTTTAGAAAATGGAAAGATAACTGATGTTCTTAGACAAGCAAAATAAATGTCTAAAGCCAGGCATAGCGGTGCATGCTTGTAATCCCAGTACTTGGGAGGCTGAGACAGAAGGATGACAGGTTTGCTGCCAGCCTCAATGACTTAGTGAGGCCCTCTGCGACTTAGTGAGACTCTGTTTCAAAATAAAATAATAAAATAGGACTTGGGGTGTAGGTTAAAGGTAGAATGCCCCTTGGTTCCATCCAAGCACCACACACACACACACAAAAAAAAAATTTGTCTAAATGGCCATATTACCAAAAGCAATCTATAGTGCAATCCCCATAAAAATCTAATGACATGCTTCAAAAGTTAGAAAAAAAAATCAGTCCTGAAAATTATATGAAGAATAAAAGATCCAAAATAGCCAAAGCAATTCTGAGTAATAAGAACAATGCTAGAAGAATCACAATACCTGATTTCAAATTACACCATAGAGCTATTGTAACAAAAATAGCATGGTATTGGCTTAGGAACAATGGAATAGAATAGAAGATACAGAGACAAATTCACACAGATACACCTAGCTAATTTTTTACAAAAGTGTCAAAAATATATAATGGAGAAAAGACAGACATTTAAAAACAATGGGAAACTGGGAATGGGTGCTGGGAAACTGGATATCCATATGTAGAAGAATGAAGCTAGAGCCCAACCTATAACTTAAACAATAGTCAACTTAAAGTAGATCAAAGATCTAGGCACACAGACTATGTTAAGCAACACACACATCATACAAATAGAAAATCAAAAAGGACATACCAGAGGTCAGTTGCACCCTAGTCCAAGAGGACCTAACAGATATCTACAGAACATTCTGCAAAACACTATCGAATACACATTTTTCTCATCAGTACATGAAACATTCTTGCCGGGGTCCAGCCTCGGCCAGTCCAGGGTATCCCTGAAGGAGGTGTAGGGTCAGCGAAGAATGAGGGATGAGAGACACCAAGCTTAGCAGCTGGGAGAAGGCATCTCTGCCTTGGACCCAAAGTGTGCTTTATTTATACACAACTTTTATGGATTATATCAGGGTTCAATGTCAGCCCACAATATGATTGACCAGCATTTTTGGACAGATGGCCAATAAAGTTTTCCAAAACGAAGCACATCTTATAACCATCTGTTCTTGCCTATGTTGTTACTGTTTTACTAATTTTAACTATCTTGTACATAAAACTTATTATAATATCATGGACTTAATGTAACATTTACTGATTTTACATCATGAATAATGAACTTAACATTTATTTTAATTGGTAAAACTTTATCTGAACTCTACCTTAACCCTATCTTAATATCTAGGTGCTAGACTCTATGTCTGCAATCCTAAAGGTTAACTATTAGTATTATCCTATACACTAACCACTATATTTCCTATTAACTTATTCTAGTCTAAACACTTAGCCCACAAAACTCAAAAACATTACTTCTCATAATCCAGTATACAATAGGAGCACTTCAGCTTTCTATAATATCTATTTAGTTGTCTAATTATAGCATTTTTCTGTTTTTTGGAACATAGGCACCATGGAGGGCCCTTTCTAGCCAGCCTTTGTAAAAATGGTAGAGTTTTGACATCTACCCATTTTCAATCAATGCTTACTATATGCCTTCCATCTTCATCATAAATCCTGTATAAGGAAGTGGAGGATCAGTAGGAGGGGAAATGTATATGCATTAGCACTAGCTCCTCTTGGGAAGTACCATAATCATTCTCCAAGTTTATAAGCAACATATGGAGGGCCCTGTACAGTGGGTACAACTTGTTTAAAACCTCTTTTACTGTTTAACCTTTGTGCAACAGGTTGACTTGGGCGTAATCATAGGAGCAAACAATTCTTTACTCCATAGTTTCTCAAAGAGTTCCTTATTAGTCATGTTTCTCTTAATCCTATACGTCATATTTCTTTTAGTCTCATTTCCAGTACAGATCTTAATGCATTTTCCAGTCATATTCTCATTTAAATCCTGGGTTGCTTTAAGACAGCAATCACCTACAACAGACTCCGAATTTTCCCACTAAATCATTAACATTATCATAGTCATAACAAACATCATGAGGCATAATGGCTTTGGTTTTGCCAGAGTCTTCCAGCTCTACAGAATTCTCTTCCCAGCAGTGACCCTGTCATACAGCAGGAATGGCGCTGCCTCCGCCACATTCTCCTGAATATATCATATGATTGGCCACAGAGCAAATCTCAACAAATACAACAAAATTGAAACCATATAAAGGTGATCACGGTGCAAACAAATATAAAAATTAATAATAAGATAAACTTTGGAAACTATGCAAAAACATGGAAATTAAACTTGTTTTTGAATAACCAATATATCAAGGAAGGGATAAAGAAGAAATTTAAAAATTTCTTGAAACAAATGAAAAGGAGATACAACATACAAAAATTTCTGTATAGAAAAAGCAATACTAAGAGTTATGGTTGTATCAATCAATACCAACACCAAAAAAAAAATGTTTTTATTAACTGGGTGAGATTGTGTATGTCTGTGATCCCTGCTACTGGAGAGGTTCAGGTGGGAGGATTGCACATTCAAGGCCAGCATGGGGAAAACAGAAAAACTCTATGTAAAGATATATATATAAATATATATAGATATATAGATATAGATATAGATATAGATATAGATATAGATAGATAGATAGATACATACATACATACATAGAAAGAGATAGAGAAAGAGATAAAAAGGTCTCAGATAAGCAACCTAACACCTCACTTGAAACAAGAATAAATACACAAAATTAGGAGAAAGAAAGGAATGATAAAGAACAGAGCAGAAATAAATAAAATGGAGACAAACTAATGCAAAACATCAAGGAAAAAAGTGATGATTGTGCAAAAAGATAAGATAGACAAGCCCTTAGTTAGACTAACTATGAAAAGCAGCGAGAAGACTGAATAAATCCAATTGGAGATGAAAAATTACAAACTCCACAGTAATCCAAAAGATCATTAGAGGTTATAAAGAACAATTCTGTGCCAACAAATTTGATAATCTTAATGAAATGGATGATTTCCTAAACACATAAACCTTACCAAGACTGAATCAAAGAAACAGAATACCTAAACACACCAAAAACAAGTACCAAGATTGCATCCATTGTAAAAATCCTTCACTGCTAAATTCTACCACTTAAAGAAAAACTAATGCCATTGTTAGTAATATAATAGTAATTCTTCAAACATATTCTATATTGCCAGCATTACACTGACACCAAAGTCAGATAAGGATACAACAATAAAGGAAATTACAGGCCAATATCCTTCATGAACATAGACACAAAAATACTAGTATACCAAATCCAAGAGCATATTAAATTATTTTCAACATGGTCAAGTGAGATTTATTCCAGGGATGCAAGAATTGTTCAAGATATGCAAATCAATAAACATAATGTACCATATCAACAGAACGAAGGACATAAACCACATGGTCATCTCAATTAATACAGAGGAGACATTCAATAAAATTCAACATTCTTTCATGATAAAACACTGAACAATTAGGCATGCAAAGACTATATATCAGTATATAGTAATAAGCCAACTTCTAATATTTATACTGACTGGGGAAAAGCTGAAATTGCCCAGTTTAAGATCAGGAATAAAACCATGATGCCCACATTCATCATTTTATTCATTATAGCACTGGAAGTACTAGTCAGAGCAATTAAACAAGAGAAAGAAGTAAAAGCCATTCACATTGGAAAAGAAGAAGATAAATTGTTTCAGTTTGCAGATGACATGACCTTATACAAAGACATTACTACCAAAAATACTATTAAAAGACTATTAGAAAGATTCCCCCAAAAAACTACTAGAACTGATAAGTGAATTTGGAAAAGTTTTAGGATTCAAAAATCAATGTACTACCTGTCAATAGTGAATTATCTGAAATAGAAATTAAGAAAGCAAACCATTTACAATAGCTACGAAAATAGGAACTAATTAAACCAAAGATATTAAAGAGCTCTACATGGAAAATTATAAAACATTGATAAAACAAATTAAAGAAGACAAAAAAGTGGTATGACTTTTTGGATTAGGACAATCATTGTTGTAAAAATGTCCTTGTAAAAATGTCCTTACCATTCAAATGCAATTAAATCCTATCAAAATTTATATAAGTCCACAAAAGACCTGAATAGCCAAAGCCATTTTGATCAAAAAGAACAAAGCAGGAGGTATTATGCTGGCTGATTTCAAAATTCACTACCAAGCAGTATTAATCAATATAGCATAGTATTGGCATAAAAACAGAAACAGGAGTAGGGCATGGTGGCACATGCTTGTAATCCCAGTACTTGGGATGCTGAAACAGGAAGATCGCAGGTTCACAGCCAGCCTCAGCTACTTAGTGACGCCCTCCACAATTTAGTGAAACTTTATTGTTTCAAAATTAAACAATAAAAAATAGGACTGTGAGTGTAGCTCGGAGGTAGAATGTCCCTGGGTTCAATTACCAGTACCGCAAAAAAAAAAAAAAAAGAAACACGCTAGAGTGCTCTGAAGTAAACCCACACATTTAGAGCCAGGTGAGTTTTGGCAAGTGTACTAAAAACACAATGGAGAAATGACAGTCTTTTCAATAAATGGTGGTGGGAAAATTGGATAGCCACATTCAGAAGAATGAGACTAGGTTTCCATCTTTCACAAGTCACAAAAATCAACCCAAAATGGATTAAAAACTTAAACGTTAGATCAAACTACTGGAAGAACATAGTTGAAATGCTTTAGAGCATTGGAATGGACAAGGACTTTTTGGACAAGACACCAAGGGCACAGGAAACAAAAACAAAAACAGACAAATGAGATTACATCCCATTACAAAGCCTCTGCACAACAAAGGGAACAATCAGCAGAGTGCTAAGACAGCCAACAGAACGGGAGAAAATGCTTGCAAAGTGTATTTCCAACAAGGGATTAATATTGAGACAGTAAGCCGGGCCTGGTGGCACATGCTTGTATTCCCAGTACTTGGGAGGCTGAGACAAGAGGATTGCAGGTTCAAGGACAGCCTCAGCAAATAGTGAGACTCTCATTAACCTAGCAAGACCCTATTCCAAAATAAAACTAAAATAGGGCTAGGGGTGTAGCTCAGAGATAGAATGCCCCTGGGTTCGATCCCCAGTACCACCAAAAAAAAAAAAAAAAAATTGGGACAGTAAAAACAAGGCAAAAATCTCAATAGAAAAAAATATAATTCAAAAATAGGCAATAAACCTAAATAAACATTTCATAAAATTAGTCATACAACTGACCAATAGGTATATGGAAAAATACTCAACATCTTTATTCACCAGGGAAATGCAAATCAAAACCATGATGAGATATCACCTCACCCCTGTGAGAATGGCTTTTATTTTTAAAAGACAAAAATAACAAATGATGGTGAGAATATGGGATACACTGTTGGTAGGAATGTAAATTAGTACAGCCATGAATGGTAAACAGTATATGGGTTCCTCAAAATGTCATAAATAAAACTCTTGTATGATCCAGCAATCCCACTATGGGGTACATATCCACAGGAAATGAAATCAGTATGTGAAAAATTCATGTTTATTACAGCACATTCATGTTTATTACAGCACTATTCATAACAGCCAAGAACTAGAATCAATGTAAGTGTCCATCAAGGGATGAATGGAAAAAGAAAGGCTACTATATATGCACAATGAAATACTCCATAAAAATGGATGAAATCCTGTCATTTGTGATTACATGGGTGACACTGCAAGACATGTTAAGTGACATAAGCCATCCACAGAAAGTCAATTACTGCATGATTTCACTCACATGTAGAATCTAAAATGTTGACCTCATAGAAGTTGAGAGTAGAAGAGTGTTTATCAGAACTAGAAATGTATGAGGAAGGGAGGGATGGAGAAAGATTCATCAACAGATACTAAGTTATAGTCATATTTAAGTAAGAGTTCTGGTGTGTTGTTGCACAGTTATTGCATAGCTATAGATAAGGTAGTGCATATTTCAAAAAATCTAGAAGAAATTGTTTTGAATTATTTCATTCGAAAGAATAACAAGAAAACAGATAGATACACTTACCAAGATTTGACTACAAATGAAATCAAATAATCTTTATACATTACACAATGTGTACATGTATTAAGACATCAATTAGTACCTCATAAGAGGTACAACTTCTATGTTAACTTAAAATGAAAAAGAAAGATTTAAATAAAATTAATGTCATTATATATTTTTTAAATTGAATGAATAATAATTACTACCAAGTGTATAACTATGTAAATGATGCCAACAAATGAATGTTTGTGAGTACAAGCATTCTATACTCAAGACCTAAGGACTACTTATGTGGGTGCAAATAATTGCTGGTATAATGTCACTGGATTAAATCTGGAAATGTCCCTTTCTGCTAAATATGGTTGTACACCCTCACAGCATGCTATAAAGGAACCAGACTTTGTTCAGAACCTACATAGACATGGGTGACCACATTTAACTGACCTCTGCTCAAAGGCCACTAGTGACCCTCTTTCCAGCACTTGGGGCCCATTTTGGGTTTGCAGAGAATTCGCACACCCTGCTCCCTCTCCTCACTCATATGGATCTTATATTTGGCCTATATCACTCCTGTTTTCTTAATAGCTTTCCATGAAAGTTCCCGTCCTACATCCCATAGAGGCCAAGGTGTTCATAAACTGAAATGACTATCAACATCAAAATAGATGAATATAAGTGAATATCCACTGAGGAAGAGGTCCTGGGGTTGGTTTCACAATTGCCACTGGTGGGATACAGATTGTATAGAATTTAAAGTTAATCTGTAAATTGGGGAAAATTTTATATTTCATAGACAATCAAACCTGCCAGGAGTTCACATGGGTAGAAGCCACTCTCTTTTTTTTTTTTTTTTTGCGGTACCAGGGATTGAACGCAGGGGCGTTCTACCTCCGCGCTATGCCCCCAGCCCTGTTTTTTATACTTTATTTTGAAACCGGGTCTCATGGAGTTGCGGAGGGCCTCACTAAGGAGAGAGAGAGAGAGAGATAGAGAGAGACAGGGAGAGAGAGCTGAGGCTGGCTGCGAACCCGGATCCTCCGGTCTCCACCTCCCAAAGTACTGGGATTACAAGCGTGCACCACCACGCCCGGCTCAGAAGCCACTCTCTTGAATGGTGAATGAGAACATTTGTGTTCAACAAAAACTCAATGGAACATCAAGCAGCTTTAGATTGCCCTTTGACCATGTTGGGGCTTGTGTGAGGTACTGAACAAAACAGAATGTTGTACTTACTTTTCCCCTGATATTTTCACCCCAATAGAAAGTTTAATTTAAAAGGTGGCTGATAATGCTATTTCTCTAGGTATTATCACCAAACAACACATTCTCAGGGAAGGGGAGCATATGATATGTATATGGGAACAGCTAAGAGTTGGTTTGCAGACACATGCATGATTGATAGTGAACTTAGTTAATCCAAGAATTCTAAACTTTATATTTCCTATAGTGGGTCTCCAGGATACTATGAGTCTTGTCATGTGAATAACTAATAATATGGATACCTCTTTGAATCAAGACATTTTATAGAGAACTATGCTCCAAAACCACTACCATGCCCTAAACAAAGACTATGAAAAACTGGACTCAAATACTGTTAAGCTATCTTTAGTGCCTGAACTTTGGATTGTTTTACTTTGATTGGCTGTTTATGGAGGCTCTTGTTAAAGAGTGTATGTCACAATCTTGTTAATATTTACATGCAGGAATCACAATGACACTTAAATGTTATGGTGGAAGTGGCACTGTGGGCTCTTTTCCTCAATTCAAATAAAATAAATTGAATGGAGAAATTAAAACTAATAGGCAGCTCAATTGCAGCTTAAGCAAATTTTTATTACAAGTTACAAAGCAAGAAATAGAAAGGGAAGAGAAGAAAAGCAGTGTGCCTTGGAGACATGCTGGAGAGCCTGAAAATAGAACTCAACTTCCCCTTCAGACCCCAGCCTTTAATACAGTTTTTTTCATTGGCATGTTCTTAACAGTGTTACCAAGGCAATGGGCTAGTAACTTATTTCTTAGGCTGTGGTGCCTTCTAGTCTCTGGACAGTGCACTTACTGAGTGCAGGGGTCAATAATCAACCTTGTTTTTACCTCTATTGTATAGGGCTGTATTGGTTGCCCATCAACAATAGGTGCTTTGAAGTAACCCGTGGAGTTTACCTTTACCCAGGCCAGGTGACAAAGAAGGGGAGATAAAGAGAGGAACTGATTGCCTCTACATTTTTATTATGGGTTAATCATTAGGACAACGGAGAGGGGAGTTTCAAGCTGGGTTTCTCCCTGCCTGTGTAGCACCCAGACTCTGACTGCCTTTTACATTTTATTAGAAGTTAATACCGGAGCAATTTTTCAATACCAGCAAATTAAACATAGATCTTCAGAACTTTTCATGAAAGTGAATCAAGTTTTTCACTTACTGCTCAGGGAATAAATTCAATCCTTTCTCTCACACAAGGAGCCAAAGCCTGAGATGAAGCTGCAAGTCAGCAGCCAACCAGCCATGGGGAAGGAAACTACTCTCCATGCATGTTTCTCTACAGCAACCTGAAAACAGGCATGTAGCCTCATTAATACAAGTAGGTGAAAAAGAAGGTGGGAGATGGGGTAAATAGAGATAAAAAGACAAGCCCAGAGACTAAAATGGAAACAGAAATTGATGGAAATAGTCATAGGGAACAGTCAGAGAAACAGAGAGATTAAGACATGTAAGAACACAAACACAAATTTGGAATTGTCATTGTTTAGAAATAAACAGCCACAAATCTGGGAGAAGATGAGGTATGTAATCTAAACACTCAGGAAACAATTTGGTGATTTGGATTATCAAGTAAAAACAAATTTAGACTTAGGGAAAAATGAGATTTTATTTGAAAAGTTTACTGCAACAAGAGGGAAAGGACTATTGCAACAGGGAGAAGAATCTAACCATAAAAGCTGCAAGCATCCCTAAAGTCAGGCAAAAGAGGTCATCATTTCTGGGGAAGGGTCAAGAAGCCTGGGAAGAGTCCCACAGGGGATGATAATAATTGGGAATGTTGTCCCTGAGGTCAGCAGATTAATAGGAGTGGTCAAGGAGGTCAGTGCTGGACCAGGTGGAGGGAAGGATAAAGCTCAAGAGCCCAGAGGAAGGAGAAACTTAATGTTTGGTCAACAGGCATTTTGTTTCTACAGATTAATAAGAATAAACAATTCAGTAAATATTTTATTAGGCAAGGAATGAAAATTTAAGTTCTTTGTCTGGCCTGTCACAAGAAAAAACAATGACATGAATCTCATTTAAGTCTTATGGGGAAGGCTGCCTCTTTGCAGTAATTCCTTTCTCAGAACAAAAAGGTTAGATGAGTTTCCTTAACCATAGCTCTTTTCCAGAAGCTAAGCCTATGGTAAAGTTAACATTGGTAATATGACTGATGTGATATTATTCTCTGCTATTACAAGCACAGAAAAGAGAGTGACTTAATTGATCTAGAAGATTGATAGAGTGTTTCACAAGGAAAGATAAACTTTCACTGACTCAGGCATGTAGAAGACCAAGAAAAGATGGAGGACTCTTTTAATGTAAAATTATAGGGTCAGAAATCACCATGGCATGGAGGGAAGATGGCAGAGTGGGGCTTCTAAGGGAAGGGAGTAAATTAGATTGTTGCAGGACCTGTTTCCCCTCTGGTCCCAGTATAAGAAATCTCCAGAAGCTGAATTTGGGACAGGTTTCTTTATTTGCCAGCAAATGACTCAGTTGGCTAATGCCATGAGACTGAGCCCCAAACAAAGGGCTCACCTGATTCCTCTACCCTCAGTCCCCCACTCTGGAGAGGGGAGGAGTACACATGATTTTTATTACCATTAGCAGAACAAGATACAGAAGGTAGGAACGCAGTCAAGTTACATACCATCCTCCAGCTCTCTCCAGTCCTTTAACTAGCTCTCTCTTGTTTACATAAGGGAGAGATCCTGGGTCATGACTCTAGGTTGCCTAGGAAATAGTTCCATAACTCTTGGAAGTGCCTGCTTACTGTGTATGGGCAACTGGGCAACTGGGGGGAAGGGGTTTGGAGAATTTTTATTTCTTCTTATCTTAAGTCTAAATTCCAAATGATATTTCTAAGGCTCTGACTGGGTCTTCTACCTCATTCCCCCCTTTTGAGAATTTTCAAATACATTTTAAGGAGACATTCTCAACCTCTAAGGCTACTTTTAGTCAGACCCATGAGAACAGTATATGGGGTTGGATCTCTTTTAGCCATCGAGGTTTTTATTACTCATTGAATCGAATCTCTGACCCCAGTCTTAGTCAGGCTTTACCCCATAGGATGAAAAGTGCCAATGGCTTTTTTTTATCTTAGCAATATAAAGTTAATTAGGCAGAGATATCCAAGTGTCAAAATAAAGAAACAAAGGACCACCACCATAAATATTATTAATAAAGTCAATTTTAAGGCATTTATGGCATAAAACCTAGAGGCCAATTTTATGGTTTGAGATGTGATGCTCCTTGGTCTTTCATCATGTATGGGTCCGTTAGCTTCTGAGCATAGCTAGAGCATGGCAGGTAATCTTTTTTAGGATCAGATTGCTTGGTTTTCTAGATTTTCTGTGAGCAATCTAATGAGTTGTCTCCAGGGCAGTGGGCTCCAAGGCAGCTGGCCTTAGGTGCCTGCAGTGAATCTAAGTCACAATATCTTGGACCTTTACTGCTTTTTGCTTACCTCCACCAGCCTCACAGAAGAGGGGGATGCAGATGACCGCTTTGATTCTTTTCTGTTTTTAGGTCCTCTGTCCTGCCTTATGTGATGTTCTGTTTTTATAATCATCTGGAGCTGGAAGGCTGAAAGAGTTCAGTTATCTCGGCTCAAAGCCACTTAGGGTGGTTCAGTGGGTATCTACATGAAAGAGTGATATATTTGTACATCATACAATAATCCAGATGTGTTGTTAGCATTTTAAATTGGAGGCCAGGTAGCCAACCCATTTGCATAGACGAGTCATATGTGACACTGTAAAAAGTTTTCTTAGTACAAAATCTGCAAAAAACTCAAACATGTTGTTTTTAACTTAGCTGAAACAGGTTTCTAGTTTGTAGGATTTTGAACAGGACTCAGATTCTCCAGGAGCTTACAGAAATAGTAATCTCTACTTTTCATAGTGTCTGATGGCTGATGGTCCTAGACCTGTAAAATATATATATATATATATATATATATATATATATATATATTCATTTATTGATACATTCATTATACATTTTGATAAGTGTCAGGGTAGCAGAATCATACATGCACACATTGCTCATTTAGCCCTCCCTCAAACTCCACCCTATTCCCTCTCCCTTCACTCCCTTTCATGCTCAGCATAGTGATTGAGTCTAATAGGTTTGTGTATATACATCATGTGCTTTAGTGCGTTTCCCTCCACCCCCCTTCCAACTCCCTCAGTTAGGTCACCTTCTTTGTTCATCTAAAGTTTCCTTCTTCTTTGTCTGGAGTCCCTTCTAAGTCCCATTTTATCTAGCTTCCACATATTAGGGAGAACACCCAACTTTTCACTCTTTGTGACTGACTAATCTCACTTAGCATAATGTTCTCTAGTTCTCTCCATTTCTCTGCAAATGACGTAATTTTGTTCTTCTTTATGGCTGTGTAAAATTCCATTGTGTACATTTTCCATAGCCTTGTAATCCATTCATCTGTTGATGGACACCTTGGCTGGTTCCAAAGTTTGACAATTGTGAATTATGCAGCTATAAATATAGATACACATGTATTAGTCACGTAGTTTGGTTTCAGTTCTTTGGGGTAGATGCCTAGAAGTGGTATTGCTGGGTCATATGGTAGGTTCATTCCCATTCTTCTGAGGATCCTCCACACTGCTTCCAAAGTGGTTGCACTAATTTGCAATCCCACCCACAGTGCATTAGATTTCCTACTTCTCCATATCTTCATCAGCATTTGTTGTTATTTGTGTTTTTAATGATTGCCAATCTAATTGGGGTTAAGTGAAATCTCAGGGTAGTTTTGATTTGCATCTCTCTGATTGCTAATGATGTTGAACATTTTTTCATACATGTATTGGCCATTTGTATTTCTTCTGTGAAGTGTCTATTTAGTTCACTTGCCCATTTTTTGATTGGGTTATCTGTTTTTTTAGTGGTGATTTTTTTAAGTTCTCTGTATATTCTAGATATTAGTCCTCTATCAGAGGAGTAGCTGGCAACAATCTTTTCCCATTCTGTTGGCTCTCTGTTGAGTATCTTGATTGTTTCTTTTTGCTGCACAAAAGCTCTTCAGTTTAATGCAATCCCATGTACTGATCCTCATTTTAATTTACTGTGTATTTGGGGTATTGTTGAGGAAGTCTTTACCTCTGCCTATGTGTTGAAGTTTTGCACCTAGCCCTCTTTGAGTAGCTGCAAGGTCTCTGGTCTGATTTCTAGGTCTTTGATACATCTTGAATTGACTCTTGGACAAGGTGAGAAGGTGGGGTTTATTTCTATTTTTCTGCATATGGTTAGCCAGTTTTTCCAGCACCATTTGTTGAAGAGGCTATCTTTTTTCCAGTGGATGTTTTTAGCTCTTTTGTCAAAAATCAATTGGCTGTGTTTGAATTTCTTTCAGAAATTCTGCTCCATAGGTCTATGTGTCTGCTTTTGTGCCAATACCATGCTGTTTTTATTACTATGGCTTTGTAGTATAGTCTGAAGTCAGGTATTGTGATGCCTCCTGCATGGTTCTTGTTGCTGAGAACTACTTTGGCTATTCTGGGTTTTTTGTTGTTCCAAATGAATTTAAGGACAGATTTTTCTATGTCAGTGAAGAATGACTTTGGTAGTTTAATGGGTATTGCATTGAATCTGTAGGTCACTTTTGGAAGAATGGCCATTTTGATATTTATTCTGCCTACCCAAGAGCATGGGAGATCTTTCCATATTCTAAGATCTTCTTCAATTTCTTTTTTCAATGTTTTATAATTTTCCTTGTAGAGGTCTTTTACCTCCTTGGTTAGGTTTATTCCCAAGTATTTTATTGTTTTGGGGGATATCATGAGTGGAAATGTCTTCTGGATTTCTTTTTCAGTGGATTTATGGTTGGCATACAGAAAAGCTTCTGATTTTTTAAGATTGATTTTTGTATCCAGACACTTTGCTGAATTTGTTGATCAGTTCTATAAGCCTTTTGTTTGAGTTTGTTGGATCTTCTAAGTATAATATCATGTCATCTTCAAATAGAGATAGGTTCAGTTCCTCTTTTCCTATTTGTACTCCTTTTATTTCCTTCCCTTGCCTTATTGCTCTGGCTAGAGTTTCAAGTACTATATTGAAAAGGAATGGTGACAGCGGACATCCTTGTCTTGTTCCTGTTTTTAAGGGGAACTCTCAAAGTTTTTGCCCATTCAGTATGATGTTGGCTGTGGGCCTGTTGTATATTGCCTTTATGATGTTGAGGTATGTCCTTCTATTCCGATTCTCTGCAGTGTTCTTAGCATGAATGGGTGCTGGATTTTGTCAAATGCTTTTTCAGCATCTATTGAAATGATCATGTGATTTTTTCTTTAGTTCTGTTTATGTGGTGAATTAAATGGATTGTTTTACCTATGTTGAACCAGCCTTGCATCCCTGGGATAAACCCGACTTGATCATGGTGTATAATTTTCCTGATGTGGTTTTGAATGCATGTTGTTTAGAAGTTTTATGTCTAAGTTCATCAATGATACGGGACTGTAGTTTTCTTTCCTTGAGCTGTCTTTATTTGGTTTTGGTATTAATGTGATATTGGCTTCATTGAATATATTTGGGAGAGTCCCTTTTCTTTCTGCTTCATGGAATAAATTGAGGAATATTGGGATTAGCTATTCTATAAAGGTTTTATAGAATTCACCTGGGAAACCATCTGGACCTGGGCTTTTCTTTGATGGTAAGCTCTTTATTGCTGCTTGAATCTCTTTGATTGTTATTGGTTGGTTTCATTTTTCTATATCTTCTTGATTCAATTTGGGATGGTTGTATGTGTCTAGAAATTTGTCAGTTTCTTCTGGGTTTTCCATTTTGTTTGAGTATATCTTTTCAAAGTAGTTTCTGATAATCCTCTGGATTTCCGCACTGTCAGTGGTGATATCTCCTTTTTCATCTCTTATTTTGGTAATTTGGGTTGATTTTCTCTTTCTTTTGGTTAGGTTGGCTAATGGTTTATATATCTTGTGTAGTTTTTGAGAAATCAGCTTTTAGTTTTGTTGATTTTTTTGTATTGCTTTTTTATTCTCCACTTCATTGATTTCTGTTCTAATTTTAATAATTTCCTGTCTTCTACTGGCTTTGGGATTAGACTGTTCCTGCATTTCAAGGGCTTTGAGGTGTGTCATTAGGTTGTTTATTTGGTGCTTTTCAGTTCTACTTATGTGAGCACTCAGTGCTATGAATTTTCCTCTTAATACTGCTATCAACGTGTCCCAGAGATTTTGATATGCTGTTTCCCTATTTTCACTTGTTTCTAGGAATTTCTTAATTTATTCCCTTATTTCCTCTATGACCCATTCTTCATTCAGAAGTGTGCTGTTCAGTATCCATATGTTTATGAGATTTCTCTGTGTATTCTTATAGTTGATTTCTAGTTTCATTCCATTATGGTCTGATAATACGCAGGGGATTATGTCACATTTCTTGAATTTGCTAGTACTTGCTTTGTGGCCTAGGATATGGTCTATTTTAGAGAAGGTTCCATGAGCAGCTGAAAAAAATGTAAATTCAGCTGTAGTTGGGTAGAATATTCTGTAAGTGTCTAGTAGGTCCATTTGGCCTATGGTCTTCCTTAGGTCTGAGGCATCATTACTGACCTTTTGTCTTGAAGATCAATCAAGTGGTGTGAGAGGAGTGTTGAAGTCTCCTGATATTATTGTATTAGGATCTATGTATGACTTAAAGTCATGAAGAATTTGTTTTATGAAAGCGGTCACACCGATATTTGGGGCATAAATGTTAACTATCCTTATATCCTCTTGCTGGATTGTTTCAGTAAGATTGTACCAGTAAAAAGTGACCTTCTTTGTCTCTTCTGATAAGTTTAGTTTTGAAGTCTAATTTGTCTGATATCATAGTTGCTACTCCTGCTTGTTTTTGTTTTCCACTGGCGTGGATTACCTTGCTCCAGCCTTTTACCTTTAGTTTGTGAGTGTCTTTACTTGTAAGGTGTGTTTCTTATAAGAAGCATATAGATGGATTAAGATTTTTGATCCATTTTGCTACCTTATGTCTTTTAATTGGGGAATTAAATCCATTTATATTCAGCATGGTTATTGAGAGATGATTCTTAATTCCTAACATTTTGAATTTTTACTTCTGTTTGAGGTAGTGTTTTTTCTCTTTTCTTTTCATAGTTGGCTGTTTGATGGAAGTTATTGTTTCTTTGGTTCTGGTGTTTATTTATTATCTCTTCTTTATAGTTCATTTCTTTGAGTACTTTCTCTAATGCTGGTTTGGAATCTATAAATTTTTTCAGCTTGTTTGTCTTGGAAGGTTTTTATTTCCCAATCAAATTTTATAGATATCTTTGCTGGGTGGGTAAATCTTGGTTGGAAGTTGTTTTCTTTCAGAGTTTGGAATATGTCTCCGCAGGCCCTCCTGGCTTTCATGATGTGGTTTGGAAGGTTGGGAGTGATTCTTATTGGTTTGCCTCTGTATGTTACTTGGTTTTTTCCTCTGGCTGCCTTTAAGATTCTCTCCTTGGCCTCTACATTAGTCAATTTGACTATTATGTGTCGTGGTGAACCTCTTCTCTGATCTTGTCTATTAGGGGTTCTATATGTTTCTTATACCTGGGTGTCGACCTCTCTTTCTATGTTTGGGAAATTTTCTAATATTACTTCTCTGAAAATATTATTTATTCCCTTGGCTTCAGCTTCTATTCCCTCTTCTATGCCTATTATTCTTAGGTTTGCTCTTTTCGAATTGGCTGAGATCTCTTTAATGTCCAATTCATGCTGTAGAATTGTTTTTTCTATATTATATATGATGCGCTCACTTGGAGTGGTCATCTTTTTTTTAAGAGTGAGATTCTGTTTTCCATAGTCTACTGTTGTTAATAGTTTGTATTGATGCCTTCGTTTCAATTATTGCATCCTTCACTTCCTTCAGAGCCTCTATTTGATTCCTATTTTGGGTGTCAGATTCTTTGCTTATTTGATCCTTCATTTGTTTCAGGCTCTCTCTGAATTCTTTTCAGAAATCCTGTATCATTTCTACTACTAAAGTTCTGAATTGTCCTTCTGGCAATCCCTGCATTTCTGTGCTGATGGGTTCTATTATTACGGAGTTGTGGGAGCTCATTGTTTCTTTGTTGTTCCTCCTTCCCATGATTTCAGGTTTCTTAAGTTTATATCTTTGTTGCTTTTGATATCTCTCCCTCACTCTGTAGGTTTCCTATGTCTAATCACTCTCCCTGTATTTATTACTAGGTGTGCCTTAAAGATGACTCTACTGTATGGTTATTCTTAGCTGTCTGTTGTGTGTTTATCATCCTTTAATACATTCTTCGAAATCTGTGTCCCATATCACTCCACTGTTGTTCTGACAGTAGACTGTTGGTACTGGGTTGCAATTACTCTACAGTTCCTTCTGTCCACTGCAATGGTGTTGTTGATGAGATCCAGGTGTTGAGGTACATGGACCTGTCTGTCACCTCTGCAATAGGGGATAGACTCAGAGATGTGGGTAAGTCAGTTTGTACCATGTGTGTTTTTAAACTTCAATGTGCGGGCTGCTGATTGGTTCCTTTTGTCAGTGGTAGTTAGTTTGTCTTTGGTGTCTGACAGTCTTTTCTGGTGGTTCACCTATTTGTCCTGGGCACAGGGGAAGAACACTGGCATTCTCTGCTTCCTGAGTCCATCTCTGCCTGTTTAGGCAGAGACCCTCTTGGGCTGGCCTGGGCACAGGTGGGGGAAGGCTCACCCTCTTCACTGCCTATGTCCCTCTTTCTTTCTGCTTGGGCACAGGTGGGATACACCAGTACTCTCCGCCCATTAGGCAGAGTTTCTCTCAGGCTGGCCTGGGCACAGGTTGGGGAAGGCCGGCACTCTCTGCTGCCCATGACCCTCTTTATCTCCTCCTGGTTGCAGGCAGGTAACACAGGCACTCACTGCCTGTTTAGGCCAAGACCCTCACGGGCTGGCCTGAGCTCAGGCAGGGAACACCAGTGTCCTCTGCTTCTCGTGTCCCTCTGTCACTCTGCCTGTTTAGGCCAAGTCCTTCTTGGACTGGCCTGGGTGCAGGCATGTAAGACCGGCACTCTCCACTTTTGGTGTCCCTCCGTCACTCTGCCTGTTTAGGCCAAGACCCTCTAGAGTTTGCCTGAGCCCAGGCTGGGAAGGCCAGTACTCTCTGCTTTCCATGTCCCTCTGTCACTCTGCCTGTTTAGGCATGGACCTTCTTGAGCTAGCCTGGGCGCAGGTGAGGAAGTGCACTCTGCTGCCTGCACAACCCTCTTTTCTCTTTGCCTAGGCTCAGGTGAGAAACACTGGTGTCTTCTGCTTCCCGTGTATCCCTCTGGTTCTGCCTATTTAGGCAAAGACGCTCTGTGGCTGGCCTGGGCACAGGTGGGGGAAGGCTCACCCTCTTCGCTGCCTGTGTCCCTCTTTCTCTCTGCCTGGGCACAGGCTGGCCTGGGCACAGGCGTGTAAGACCAGTCTCTGCTTTCTGTGTCCCTCTGTCACTCTGCCTGTTTAGGCAGGCTAGTCTGGGCGCAGGCAAGAAAGCGCACTCTGCTGCCCACGTGACCCTCTTTTCTCTCTGCCTAGGCTCAGGCGGGGAACTCTGGTGCCCTCCACTTCCCAAGTCCCTCTGGTTCTGTCTGTTTAGATGGAGACACTCGGCGGCTGGCCTGGGTGCTGGCGGGGGGAGGCCACCACTCTCTGCTGTCTGCATCCCTCTTTCCCTCCACCTGGGTGCAGGCCAGTAATACCTGCACTCTCTTCCCATTTAGGGTGAGTCCCTCCCGGGCTATCTGGGTTGCAGGCAGGAAACACTGCGGCTGCCTCTTTCAACTTCCCGCCTCTGCTTGCCACTGAGTCCCTCCAGGGCTGTTCTATGTGCAGACAGGGACACTGCACTCCCCAGAGAAGGTTGTGTTGGTCTGCAACTTTCAGACCTGCTCTATTCCTCAGATTTTCATGTGTGGCTACAGCCACAGACTACTTGTATCCCCACCCTCTCTTTTTTCTGGGGGGAGGGCTCATTTCAGTTATCCTGTGACACTGCAGCACTCACCTCTCCTTCCAAGTGTGTGGAGGACCAGTGGATTGTGATGGATGTGGAAGTGGATGTAGTCGTCCTTCTCCATCTTTTTTTCCTGGGCTGTGGGATTTTGTGGTTGATGATCTCAATGTCTGTGAGAAAGGCCTCAGGTTGCTGGTTAGAAGATTTTTTGGATCTTCTAAAGGTTCCTGCTGGTCCAGCATCCCTGTCTGGGACAGGGTTATTGTTCTCCCATCTCTGATTGGTTGCCCCTTTTTTTACCCTTTTTCAGCCTGGGTGTTAATCGGTGGGCTTCTATGTATTCTTAAATGTTATTGTCTTCAGTTCTTATCTCCCATGAAAGTAGTATGTGTGTGTATGGCTGTTCAGTTTGGAGCATCCAAGACAATTTAGAGACAGGCTCCTCTCAGTGTCCTTACTCTGACGCCATCTTGTTGACCTCCTCCTGTAAAATCTTAAGAATGACATGTTTAACTTTACATTTTATAAGCATTTTATAAGGGCTTAACTGGAGGGAGGTTTTGGATATTTGAGGTCATAACTTATTTTTTGTGAGCCTAAAAGCAGAAATACCATTATAAATTTAAAATGTAGAATATAAGGAGGAGCCAAAGTCAGAAGACATTAGTTAAATCCTGCAAGTGTTTTTTTTTAAATGGCTTCATGTATATGACTCTTTTTTTTTTTTTTTACCCAAGAATAGCAAACTATTATTTTTGGTTATACTTTCCCACTGGGTGTTTAAGACCAAGTAGTTAGCCCAATGTTGGGCAAACATAAGTTTGTCTAACATTTTTGTTGTTAAGGTTGGTCAAGTCCCCTCAGGGTTACTCTTAGGGACTTGGTGAGGCTTTACCTCTACCATCTATTGTGCCATCTGCCAGGATGGGTCTTGTTCTCAGTGACCATTTGGCTTTCTCTGCAGCACAGAGGACATTTTTTGTCTGGTGACCCTCCTTTGTGCAGAGTATGTGATTGAGGCTCCCAGCCTCTGGGGCCTTCATGATCTCCCTGTTTTGGGAAGTCAGATGACTCACCGGAGTTGGAGGGGCCTTGAGTGAAGTCCCATTATCCCTGGTTCCTATTTGACTTTGGAGGACTTAGGGCCAAAATATTGGTTGTTTCTCCTTAGTCTTTCTACTTCCTGATTATTTTCTAAGTCTTAGTCATTGAACACCCAGAAGTTTCACCTTTTAAGATGTCTTCTAGGTGATGGCTATTATCACAATACCCTGTTAGTGTGTTGTACTTTTGTTAAACATTAACAAACAACAGTTATATTAGCTTTGTAAGAAAAGCACAAAACAGAACTATTAGGAATAAAACAAATCACATTTGTATCTTTGTATAAAGAAGATGGTCATAATGCAATTAGGAACATATAAATATAAACCTGAAAAGACTATCACCATTTTGTTTTGTTTAGATGTCATTAGCTTAGTAATCTTATATTTTGTTATTATTAACAATCTTTGTTTAGAGGACACCAACTTGATAAACTGTCTTTCCATGTTTTGTGTTTTTGAAGATACTTAGGAATACTTAACTCACAAAGAAGTCAGTAATAATCAAAATCACAGTTGCATATATAATGACTTAACTCTTACTATTGGAGTGAAATTTAGAGTTTACCACTCAGAAAGACAATTATAACTATAGCTTTTTGTAGGTTTACAGCATTGACAAAGATTGAATAGCTCTAGACCTATTATAAATTTAGAATTATATGATCAGTAACAGGCTTATTATCTGATGGGCAATGGTATTTCTTATACAATAATAAAACATTTAGTTAAAGTGAATGGGTGTGAACCAGGTCTTAAAATGCCAATTTTATTTATCATTTTTATATGTTTAAGGTTTAGACATGATGTATATTGTATAACAGAGAGCATTTGCTGCTTGTTCACCTTGAATGTATTGAACCTATATATCTTTAACATTATACCCCTTTATATAACATTTGGATAAAATTAAGGTACATAGCATATTTAGCTGTGAACATCCCCCTCTTTTACCCTCCTGCCTGACCAGGCCCTGGAATGCAGAGGTAATAAAATAAATTATCCAAATATGAGATAGTTTAAACAAATGGCCCAGGCAGAAAAATGCAATAGCAGATAAAAATGCTAAACAAACAACACTTCAGAACATTTCAGAAATGGCTTTAATCCCTCTTGCCCCAGACTTAGATGTAAACCCATCTTATACTGAAGCTAAAAAGGAATGGGCAAGTCAGCGTAGATATAAAATAATTGAGAATGGCTAGTCAGCCAGGGAAACAGACCATAAAATCTTATTACCACAGGCTGATCAATGGCAAATTATTAAAGGATTCCATGACTCATGCCATCTGGGAAAAAGAGCACTGACCACCTTGGAAAAGCTATGCCAGAAGACCTCAGAGCCCTGGTTATACTTACTGCCCATTGCTCTATTAAGGATTAAAATTGCTCCTAAGACCTATTTCCAACTGAGTCCTCATGAGATGCTTTATGGAAGGCCTTTTCTAACCTCAGATCCTGTCTCTGACCCTAGAAGACAGGAAATGATTAAACATGTAACTAATTTGGGGCAAGTACAAAATGCCTTATTAAAATATGGCAGTAAAGTTCTTCCAGCTCCTGATAACTTAGGTGGCCAGAGTGCAACCAGGTGATTATGTCCTACTGAAAACCTGAAAAAAGGACTCACCCTCAGATCAGCTTTTCCCAAAGTGGAAGGGTCCTTTCCAAGTTCTTCTTAGCATTTCCACAGCTGTTAAACTACAGGGACACAATTCCTGGATTCATATGTCTAGAATTAAACCTGTCCCTCTTGAGACTTTACAGGGTCAAGGCTCTGAAGTCTGGAATAAGCCTCCAGACACTGACAAGACCTGCAGACACTATTCCTGCGAGCCTTTGGAAGATTTAAAAGTATTATTCAAAAGGATCAAAAAAGGACTAAATCAGGATAAGTTTTTAATTTTGTGCTTTTCCTTACAACTACATTATGTCTATCCAGACTAAGAAATACCACCTTGTCTCCTGATCTTTATATTATTCTTCCAAGGAAAAGCAAACCTTTTCCTAGACTGGGCAGAGCAATATGCCAGAGATATTGATGAAAGTGCCTGCTGGATTTGTGGAATTATGTCCACTTCCAGTACACCCAGACCATCTTGGTGGATGTTCTCCTTTCAAGAAAATGATTGGTTAACATCTTGATGGATGTTCCTCTTTCAGGAAAATAGTTGGTTAACATCTTGAAGAAATAAAATTCTCATTTTCTTGGCCAGTATACTCTGTATCAGAATACCCTTATGTTGTTTGATTTGCTGTTGTCAGAGGTTAATATCTCGCAGAATACCAGAGGATAATAGTTCTACAGCCTGACCTCCCTGTGTCTCCTTTAGATCAGTCAGGAGGAGACTTTCGGTCCCTGGGTAGGCAAGGCCAACGGCCCCTTGTCAGCTAAGAAGAAGCTACAGAAGTCAGACCTCCCTTCTGCATCCCCTTAAGATTAAGGGACCAAACTCTCAGGGGGGGGGGGATGATAAGGTAGAATAGAAGAAATAAAATTTTAGGTAGAAAGGAGACAGGAAGGGAAGGAGAATACAATTAAAAAATCTAATCTAAAGTCCTAAGCTTGCCTTGCAGGCTTGTGTGGGACAGGCCCAAAGAAGCAAGACCCATATCTTTAAGTACACAATGAGCTAGCTTCATCTCCAAAATTCCTGGGGAGATTAGTTTTGGAAGAGAAAGAACTTCACCTTCCACCAGAACTCCAAAAGATCACACCTGTTGTTACACTCAACTGACCTCCCACTGGCCATCAAACTCTTCGTCTCCACTCCTGGGAGGAAATCAACATCTTCTGCCCACAGAAAAACTTCAGAGAAAGGAGGCATTTTCCCACCAAGTACCTCTAACCAGCCCCCTCCCCATTTCCAGTGCCTATGAAAAGAGACTGTAAGAATTCGGGGCTGCTGCTCTCACATCTTGAGGTGGCCAGTGTTTCCCTGAACATGTTTCTTTTTTCCTTGAATTAAACCTCTGTCTTTTCTCTGACTGGCATGTGTTGAAATTCTTTTCTACACAGACCCAAGGACACCAGGGATCGTGAGGTGAGTTTCCCCTTCCCAGGCCGGGGAACTCCTTAGGACTCTCCATGGAGCTATCAAGCACACCCTGACAATACCAATGTGAGAACCTTATTTAAAGGCTGGGGTCTGAGGCAGGGGAGAGTTCTATTTTTGGGCTCTCCAGCATGTCTTCCAGGCATGCTGTTTTTTCCTCTTCCCTTTTCTATTTCCTACTGACTTTGTAATAAAATTTTTTTAAGCTGCAACCAAGCCACCCATTAGTTTTTTTTTTTTTTTTGCTTTGTTTTGTTTTGTTTTGTTTTTTTGCAGTACCGGAGATTGAATGCAGGGGCATTCTTTCTACCTCCGCGCTACGCCCCCGGTCCTATTTTTTTATGCTTTATTTTGAGACCGGGTCTCACGAAATTGCGGAGGGCCTCACTAAGGAGAGAGAGAGACAGACAGACAGACAGACAGGGAGAGAGAGAGTGAGAGCTGAGGCTGGCCGCGAACCCGGATCCTCCGGTCTCCACCTCCCAAAGTACTGGGATTACAAGCGTGCGCCACCACGCCCGGCCACCCATTAGTTTTAATTCCCCATTCAGAAGACCTTATCTGAATTGAAGGAAAGAGTCCACAGTGCCACTTCCACTGTAACAATTATGATTGCTTTGTAGTGAATTTTGAAGTTAGGCAGCATAATGCCTCATACTTTGTTATTTTTTATCAAAATGGCTTTGGCTATTCAGGTCTTTTTGTGGACTCATATAAATATTAATAGGATTGAATTACATCTATAAATCATTTGGACAGTAAGGACATTTTTACAACAATGATTCTCCAATTCCAAAAAGTCTTACCACTTTTTTGTGTCTTCTTTAATTTCTTTCATCAATGTTTCATAATTTTCCATGTAGAGCTATTTCATATCCTTGGTTTCATTAGTTCCTATTTTTGTAGCTACTATAAATGGGTTGCTTTCTTGATTTCTGTTTCAGATAATTCGCTATTCACATGTAGTATATTAATTTTTGAAACCTAAATCTTTTTTTCTCTCCAACATTTTCACCCTAGTTATCCTAGAGAACTTCTTTGGTGACTATCTCTCATTTATTTTAGTCATCATCATTATGGACCTTCAAGCAAATGTGATCATCCAGGTATGTATCACTGATACCTGGGCAGGTAACCACACCGCCTCCGGCAGAGAGAGAATTTCAGGACCATGCTTGATGGGGGAATTTTCATCTGCTCAAAGTCCCCTTTTTTTTTCCAAATGGCAACATGAGCATGAAGAACTAAGAACGCATACTTCGAATTAGTGTATACATTCATTCACTTGTCCTTTCCTAATTGCAAAACTCTGGTGAGGGCAATTATTTCAGCCTTCTGTGCTGAGGTGTTTGTAGGAATTGGCTTTGCCTCTATTACCTCCTGAAGGCTTACTACTGCATAGCCTGATTTTTCAAGTTCCTTCATTCATGAAACTGCTCCTACCAATAAACCATTCCATATCAGAGTCAGTTAGAGGCTGATCCTTAAGATCAGGCCTGCTAGCATTAACTGCCCTTAGATCTTGAACTAATTGGTATTCCCCATTAGGTTTTAACACTGGGAGAATGGGTGTGTTACATGGGAGGAGCAGTGAACTAAAAGACCATATTTAAGAGACTGAAGGCCTTGGCATGCCTCTGGTTTGATAGGATACTGCCGCCTGTGGAGGTAAACCTTTGGAGGTTTTAAAGAAATAGAAACAGGCTGAGCATTAATTGCCTTTTCTGGAACTTTAATGTCCCACACCTGGGGATTTACCCAACATAAAATATCTTTAGGTATATTTTTGGCTTCTACTGGCTTTTCTACTAATGTACCTAAGATTGAGGGAGCATGTCTTGGTGCTAAATTAACAGTTGCTTCCAAGGAAGCTAGAAAATCTCTTCCTAATAAAGGAGTAGGACACTTCGGGAGAACTAAGAAGGCTTGGGTAAAAATTAGCTCTCCAAATCTACAGGCTAAAGGCATTGTAAATCTTTGGCCTTGGGGGCACCATCAAACCCGGTTACAATACATGTTTCTTTAGAAATTGGCCTAGGAGAGACAAGCACAGCAGAGGATTAAAATCTCATATTTTAAAGAAAATTGATATTTTTACCTGCCATGTCAAAAGTCACCCAGGCTCTTCTATTGTCCAGCTGGTTAGAGGGCTGATCAGAGGGGGCCTTCCTGAGCCTCAGGCATCCTCGGTCTTTGAGGGCAGCCATGATGGGAGCAGATGACCTCACTTCCCTTCAGAGGCAATCACACTTCCAATGTTTTTCCTCTTTATTGAGGGAGCACATCCCAGATGCAGATGGACTCCAGCTAGGACAGTCCTTGAAGCAGTGCCCAGGCTCTTTTCAATAATGGCAGGTGCCAGGCCTCGAGTTTCCTTTCCTCTCTCTGTAAGGAGCCTTTGGGTCTCTCTGAGGGGGCAGGGACTTATTACCTAGTGTCAGGGCAATTAAGTGGGTTTGTCCTTATGCCCATATTTATCTCTTCTGGTTTTTAATTTCATCTATCTTGTCTCTGTTGTTGAAAACCCCAAAGGCCAAATCTAAAAGGTGATCAATGGGAATCTGAGGTTCTATTTCCTGCTTTTGGAGTTTTTTCCTAATATCTCTATTTATGTTAGATCAAACATAATAGCCAGGTTTTGAGACCCATTTATAAATTTATCAGGGTCCTCTGAAAATTGACCCAGGTTTTTTACACTGGACTAGCTCAGTTATAGACTTTGCTTGAAGATGATCATAATACAATTTAAGAATACATAAATATATTTAACTTATAAAGGAGTCAATAATAACACTATAGTTACATGGAAGTCAACATATTGACTTAACCTTAACATATATTAACCATTAAAGTGAAATTTAGAATTTGTGGTTCAGTAAAATAACTATAATTACAAGGCTATGTAGGTAACAAGCATAGGGCAAAATTAAAGAATAGCTCTAGACAGCATTAATAGTCAGAAATAAGCTTATTACCTGATAGATGGTTATATATCTCTTATAAAATAATAGGACACTTGCTCAGCCAAGGCAAACAGATGTAAACCAGGTTTTAATGATGGATTTTGAATGGTACTAAACACAGAAGTTTAGTAACTTAAGGTATAGATATAATGCACACAGTATAAAGAGATCACTTAAAACCCATCGGCTAGCTTGCATGTATATAAAGCCCATATATTTGTAACTTTGTAAGCCTTTTATAAAACATTTAGATGAACCCAGATATACAGCATGTTTAGCTCTCAGATATATATACATTTATGGTCACAGATATATAGGATGTCAAATATAGTAACCCAAAGTTGTAAACCCTGATTCTGCTAAAATGCAGCTTGTTAAGTAATTAGAAACAGTGAACACATAAGAGATTATTTTGTTAAAATATAATCTTTAAGCTGGTTCTTAGTAAATGTTAAGGGCACAAGAAAACCTTAGGAGATATTTACATCTTTTGGCATGAAGCTCTGAGTAAAGTCTCAAAAATTTTTTATATAAAGTCCTTTTATATATAAATTAATCTTAATGTCTCTTTATATTTGTGAATATTTCCAATTATTTATTGGGTTCCCATGTATCTTAGCAACTTTTTAACTTACATGTAAAACAATTTTAAGATAAAGTGCTTAACACTTAGATAAAAACATTTAATATTAGTTTCTAATAGTTGTCTATCAAAACACAGCCTAAGAAATTTTAGCCTTATATATATACAGAATTATGTATTAATTAGAACTTTAGCAACTTATGTTTAACATCCTAAAGAAGACAATCTCAAACTACTTCTTATATATATAAAAACACACTTAATAAACTTAAATATATTGTCTTTTGTTGATGTTAAGCCAAGATTATATTTGGCAATTGATGTTTTGCTTTTAACTCATTTATATACAATCTAGATTTTTTAAAGATAAGCTACTTACATTTACCTAATTTACCTATTTTAATAGCCAGTCAGCACTTTAAGTCATTACTTTAACAAAATAAAAATCCTTAAAACAAACAATTCACATTGCAATTTAAACAGACAATATAATATTAATTGGTTAACCTGGAAAAATCTATTTATCCCTTTTATGACATCTTTTTATTAACACATTTAAACCTATTTGTTAAGTCACATAAACCAAAAAATTTGGATCCATTTAACTTATGAGTGCTCTTTTATACAAATTGATTTAGGTACCATATGGCTTTTAATTTTGCCAGGCATTGAACTTCTACAATAACTAGACATAGAACTAGAGGAATAGTTCCCAGATCAAAATATAACCCATTACAGATGTCTGTCATGTGACACAATGAGTAATAGATAATTGAGGATACAAACACGGAAGCTCATACAGTAGGGGATGTGTGAAACAGGGACTGTGACTTACGGGTGACACTGAAAAGTTCAGGTGGCCACTTTTTTCACCCAATAAGGCAGACCCTGTAGCAAACATCCTCACATTATATTTTTAGGGGGGAAACCCCATATATTTATATTTCTGCCCATTTTTTTCACTTACAGAACAAGCTTCTATTTTTAATTCACATTAGGGGTAACCCAGGTAACAAAAAACTAGTTTCCTCTTATTTTTCTATTTTCCTTTTTTTTTACTTATTTAATATGTACTCAGGGATAAGTTCTCAGGGATAGATATTGATCCCATGATCTTGTAATTCTTTTGCACACTTTAAAAAAAGATAAAGAGAAAAAACACATAATAAGACAAACCAAGACCAAACAAAAACCATCAGGGTCAGATTAGCATCTGTCCTGACCTAACTGTAAATATCCTCTATGGCTGGCATCCCTGCCATGAGATATACAGTAACCTGAATCTTTTGCAAGCCTTAGAAAATGAGCATCCTCATTCCTAGGTGCAGTCCTAGGGGTGCTACCCTCCAATTAGGGTGGCCCCTCTACCGGGATGATTCAAGCCATGCTTGAGGTCCCCAAACCAGGGTGCATTTTTACCCCCTGCAGAAACAAATAAGACAAGACAAACAAAAGTCTAAGAACAGAGTATCCCTGATACTTCATCCCCAGTGATTTTTATATGTAAAAACACAGCAAAACAATCTCAAAACTTGCAAAGGTTTCTTTGAGGACTTGAGGATATTTTCTGAATAAAACAAAACAAATTCTGTAAAACAGCACATTTTAAGCAAACAATTTCTGTCCCCAGTAGGTGGTGCTGTTCCTTACAATTAAACAGTATAATCAAGGTGGGTTTCTTTAAAGAATTAAGGCAAAAATCGCAGAAGTTCTTCCTTATCAACCACAAGTACACATACAGATTGGTTTGCTAGAGCACGAGAGACATTTACTACAAAGACAGGGAAACAGATTTGGCCGCTAAAATGTGTCAGGTCGAGTACGGTGTAGTCCTTTTGGGGATAGCTCCTTTGGTCCTCATGCCAAAGTCGGTTCTCCCCACATGTAGCTCGGATAAACCCCATGGTCCAGGAACCTAGGGGCTGCTCGAAAATGCTGGGAGGACCACTGCCTTATTGCATTTCTCCGGGCGAGCAAGCGACTCAGAAATGGAGTGTAAGCCTGAATGACATGCCTTACCTTCAGTGCCTAGGCACTCATCTCCTGAAGGCAAATGGGATTGGCCAGGAAAAAAAAGGGAGGGAGCGAGAGAAAGGCAGACAGAGAGAGAGAGAGAGAGAGAGAGAGAGAGAGAAATCTTCCTATAAATCCCCCAGCTAATGATTTGGATTTACCAACTGTTACGGTGAGAGTGGCGCTGTGGACTCTTTCCTTCAATTCAGATCAGATTGTCTGAAGAGAGGAATTAAAACTAACAGGCAGCTCAGTTGCAGCTTTAACAAAGTTTTATTACAAAGTCAGTAAGAGATAGACAAAGAGAAGAGGAAAAGCAGCGTGCCTGGAAGACACGCTGGAGAGCCCCAAAGTGGAACTCTCCCCCCGCTTAGACCCCAGACTTTAAATACAATTTCCACTTTGGTATGTTCTTATCAGCATTACCAAGGCAATGAGCTAGTAACTTACTATTTCTTAGGCCTAACTTATTCCTTAGGCTGGTGGTGCCTTTTAGTCTCCTAAATGTACTTACTAAGTATAAATGTCAATAATCTACCTTGTTTTTACCCCTATTGTACTGGGCTATATTGGATGTCTATCAACTATGGGTCCTTTGATGTAACACAGGGAGTTTGCCTTTCTCATACTGAGACCGAGTCACAAAGAATAGGAGGGAAATAGAGGCACTGATTATAGCCAGTGTGGCTGTGTGTACTTTTTAAGAACAGAGCATAAGGCCCTTGCTATCTTTATGGCCAGGCAGAGACACTGATGTGTGGGCTGTCAATTGTTTTTCCTATATTTGTAGGGCTAAAGGCTGTAATTGTCTCTATGGTGCCCCTAGGTCTCTACATGCTTCTAAGGCTAGAGGCTTCAATTGTCTTTACATTCTTACTATCGGTTAATCATTAGAACAAAGAGGCAGGAAAGAAGGGAAAGGGAGCTCATGGAATGTAACAAATGGAGCTACAGCCTCTCCCTGCCTGAATGCCTGCCTTCTTACATTTTATTAGAAATTAATACAAGAGCAATTTTCGCAAACCGGCAAACCAACAGGCAGCTAGGAAGTCTATAAGAGAATTCAACAAAGAAAACAGGAAGAAAAGGAAGAGAAAAAAAGGAACCATTCAAGCTCCTTCATGGCATTTGAGTTCAAAGACTCTTGCCAAGCCTCTAAGGACAGCTTCAGCTGCCACTCTCCCAGACAAATGATCTGCACAGTGTGGGGAATTTCCCCTAACACCCACGAATTGGGAGCCATGGACGGAGAGCAGGCTGAGATTTTGCTCTGTTGGTCCATGACGGACAGAGATCTTACACAGACACACATGTATACACAAAAATAAGGCATTTAAAAACCAGAATGAGAAAGCCCCAACCATTTTTAGCAAACTCACCACCATCAGTTTTTCTCTGAAGCCCCACGTTGGGTCATCAATTATGTCAGGGTGTGCTCAATAGCTCCGTGGAGAGTCCTAAGGAGTTCCCCGGCCTGGGAAGGGAAACTCACCTCAGGGCCTCCGGGGTCCTTGGGTCTGTGTAGAAAAGAATTTCAACATGTGCCAGTCAGAGAAAAGACAGAGGTTTAATTCAAGGAAAAGGGAAACACATTCAGGGAAACGCTGGCCACCTCAAGATGTGAGAGCAGCAGCCCCGAATTCTTACAGTCTCTTTTCATAGGCACTGGAAATGGGGAGGGGGCTGGTTAGAGGTACTTGGTGGGAAAATGCCTCCTTTCTTTGAAGTTTTTCTGTGGGCAGAAGATGTTGATTTCCTCCCGGGAGTGGAGACGAAGAGTCTGATTGCCAGCTGGTGGTCAGCTGAGTGTAACAACAGGTATGATCTTTTGCAGTTCTGATGGAAGGTGAAATTCTTTCTCTTCCAAAACTAATCTCAGGAATTTCAGAGGTGAAACTAGCTTACTATGTTCTTAAAGATATGGGTCTTGCTTCTTTGGGCCTGTCCCACACAAGCCTACAAGGCAAGCTTAGGACTTTAGATTTTTTTAATTGTATTCTCCTTCCCTTCCTGTCTCCTTTCTACCTAAAATTTTATTTCTTCTATTCTACCTTATCAGTATGTTCTTATCAGTGTTACCAAGTCAACGGACTACTAACTTATTTCTTAGGCAGGTGGTACCTCTTTGTCTTTGGATAGTACACTTACTAAGTGCAGGGGTCGATAATCTACCTTGTGTTTACCCCAATTGTATTGGGCTGTATTCGTCATCTATCAACTATGGATACTTTGAGGTAACACATGGAATTTGCCTTTCTCATACTGAGGCCTAGTCACAAAGAATAGGGGAGAAACAGAGGGACTGATTACAGCCAATGTGGCTGTGTGTAATCTTTAAGAGCAAGGCATAAGGCCCTTTTGCTATCTTTATGGCCAGGCAGAGTCACTGTGATCTTTGGGCTTTTAATTGCTTTTATATATTTGTAGGGCTAAAGGCTCTAATTGTCTCTATGGTGCTCCTAAGTCTCTACATGCTTTGAAACCTAGAGGCTTTAATTGTCTTTACATTCTTACTGTGGGTAAAGCATTTATAATGAAGGGGCAGAAAAAGAAGGGAGGGGAGCGCTTGGAATGTAACAGACAGAGCTACCAACCTCCCTGTTTGAATGCTTGTGCAGCACCACTGACTGTGACTGTCTTTTACATTTTATTAGAAATCAATACCAGAGCAATTTTCCCAAACAAGCACAGTAATCAATAAAGCATAGTATTGGCATAAAAACAGAAACAGGCAATGAAACAGAATAGAGTGCCTTAAAGCAAACCCATGTATTTAGAGCCAGGTGATTTTTTGGCAAAGGTACTAAAAACACATTGGAGAAAGGACGTTCTTTTCAATAAAAGGTGTTACGGTGGAAGCAGCACTATGGGCTCTTTTCCTCAATTCAAATCAGATATTCTGAAAAAGAGAATTAAAATTAATGGGTGGCTTGGTTGCAGATAACAAAACTTTATTACAAAGTCAGTAAGAAATAGAAAAGAGAAGAGAAAAAAGCAGCGTGCCTGGAAGACATGCTGGAGAGTCCAAAAGTGAAACTCTTCCCCTCCCTCGGACCCCAGCTCCTTAAATACAGTTTTCACATTGGTATGTTCTTATCAGCATTACCAAGGCAACAAACCAATAACTTTTTTTGACAGGTGGTGCTTCTTTGTCTTTGGGTAGTACACTTACTAAGTGCAGAGGTCAACATTCTACCTTGTTTTTACCCCTATTGTATTGGGCTGTATTGGTTGACTATCAACTTTGGACACTGATATAACACATGGAGTTTGCCTTTCTCATACTGAGGCCGAGTCACAAAGAATAGGGGAGAAACAGAGGCACTGATTACAGCCAGAGTGGCAGTGTGTAATCTCTAAGAGCAAGGCATAAGGCCCTTGCTATCTTTACGGCCAGGTAGAATCACTGTGGTCTTTGGGCTGTTAATTTTTTTTTTCATATATTTGTAGGGCTAAAGGCTTTAATTGTCTCTACAGTGCTCCTAAGTCTCTATGTGCTTCAAGCCTAGAGGCTTTAATTGCCTTTACATTCTTATTATGGGTAAATCATTTAGAACAAAGGTGCAGAAGAGAAGGGAGGGGGAGCTCTTAGAATATAACAAACAGAGCTACCACCTCTCCTTCCCTGAATGACTGCCTTTTACAATTTTTTAGAAGTTAATACAGGAGCAATTTTCCCCAAAACCGGCACAGTGGGAAAATAGTATAGCCACATTCAGAAGAATAAAACTAGATTCCTATCTTTTACAAGTCACAAAAAATCAACCCAAAATGGATTAAAAACTTAAATGTGAGATCAAACTACTGGAAGAACATAGTTGAAATGCTTTAGAACATTGGAATGGGCAAGGACTTTTTGGACAAGACACCAAGGGCACAGGAAACAAAAACAAAAACAGACAAATGGGATTACATCCCATTACAAAGCCTCTGCACAACAAAAGAAACATTTAGCAGAGTGCTAAAACAGCCAAAAGAATGGAAGAAAATGCTTGCAAAGTGTATTTCCAACAAGGGATTAATATTGAGACAGTAAGCTGGGCCTGGTGGCACATGCTTGTATTCCCAGTACTTGGGAGGCTGAGACAAGAGGATTGCAGGTTCAAGGACAGCCTCAGCAAATAGTGAGACTCTCATTAACCTAGCAAGACCCTATTCCAAAATAAAACTAAAATAGGGCTAGGGGTGTAGCTCAGAGATAGAATGATCCCCAGTGCCACCAAAAAAAAAAAAGGGACAGTAAAAATAAGGCAAAAATCTCAATAGAAAAAAATATAATTCAAAAATAGGCAATAAACCTAAATAAACAATTCATAAAATTAGACATACAACTGGCCAATAGGTATATGGAAAAATACTCAACATCTTTATTCACCAGGGAAATGCAAATCAAAACCATGATGAGATATCACCTCACCCCTGTGAGAATGGCTTTTATTTTAAAAAGACAAAAATAACAAATGATGGTGAGAATATGGGGAAGGGAAACTCTTATACACTGTTGGTAGGAATGTAAATTAGTACAGCCATGAATGGTAAACAGTATGTAGGTTCCTCAAAATGTCATAAATAAAACTCTTGTATGATCCAGCAATCCCACTATGGGGTACATATCCACAGGAAATGAAATCAGTATGTGAAAAATTCATGTTTATTACAGCCCTATTCATAACAGCCAAGAACTAGAGTCAATGTAAGTGTCCATCAAGGGATGAATGGAAAAAGAAAGGCTACTATATATGCACAATGAAATACTCCATAAAAATGGATGAAATCCTGTCATTTGTGATTACATGGATGACACTGCAAGACATGTTAAGTGACATAAGCCATCCACAGAAAGTCAATTACTGTATGATTTCACTCACATGTAGAATCTAAAATGTTGACCTCATAGAAGTTGAGAGTAGAAGAGTGTTTATCAGAACGAGAAATGTATGAGGAAGGGAGGGATGGAGAAAGATTCATCAACAGATACTTAGTCATATTTAAGTAAGAGTTCTGGTGTGTTGTTGCACAGTTATTTCATAACTATAGATAAGGTAATGCATATTTCAAAAAATCTAAAAGAAAATATTTTTAATTATGTCATTAGGAAGAATAACAAGAGAACAGATAGATATACTTAGCAAGATTTGACTACAAATGAAATCAACTTTATACATTACACAATGTATACATGTATGAAGACATCATCTGTTACCTCATAAACACATACAACTTCTATGTCAACTTAAAAATGACATAGAATTAAATAAAGTTAATGTCATTATATATATTTTTAATTGAATGAATAATAACCTAATTACTACCAAGTATATAACTATGCTAATGATGCCAGCAAAAATATTGTGAATCCAGGCATTCTATACTCAAGACCTGGGCACTACTTATGTGGGTGCAAATAACTGCTTGTATAATGTCACTGGATTAAATCTGGAAATGTCCCTTTTCTGTTAAATATGGTTGTACACCCTCACAGCATGCTATAAAGGAACCAGACTTTGTTCAGAACCTACATAGACTTATGGGTGACCACATTTAACTGACCTCTGCTCAAAGGCCACTAGTGGCCCTCTTTCCAGTCCTTAGGGCCTATTTTGGGTTTGCAGAGAATTCACACGCCCTGTTCTGTCTCCTCACTCATATGGATCTTACATTTGGCCTGGATCACTCCCACTTTCTGAATAGCTTTCCATGAACATTCCTATACTATATCCCATAATTAGAGGCCAAGGTGTTCATAAACTGAAAGGACTATCAATGTCAAAATAGATGAATAAAGTGAGTATCCACTGAGGAAGAGTTCCTGGGGTTCGCAATTCCCACTGGTGGAGTACAGATTGTATAGAATTTAAAGTTAATCTGTAAATTGGGGAAATTTTTAGATTTCATAGACAATCAAACCTGCAATGGATTCACATGGGTAGAAGCCACTCTCTTGAATGGTGGATGAGAACATTTGTGTTCAACAAAGACACAATGGAGCATCAAGCAGCTTTAGATTCCCCGTTGGCCATGTTGGGGCTTGTGTGTGAACAGAATGTTGTACTTACTTTTCCCCTGATATTTTCACCCCAATAGAAAGTTTAATTTAAAAGGTGGCTGATAATGCTATTTCTCTAGGTATTATCACCAATCACTTAACACAGTCTTAGGGAAGGGGAGCATATGACACGTTCATGGGAACAGCTAAGAGTTGGTTTCAGGCACACTACATGGTTGATGGTGGACTTAGTTAATCCAAGAATTCTAATCTTTATGTTTCCTATAGTGGTCTCCAGGATACTATGAGTCCTATTATGGGCCTAACTAATAAAATGGACACCTCTTTAAATCAGGACATTTTATAGGGAACTATGCTCCATAATCACTACCATGGCCTAAACAAAGACTTTGAACAACTGCACTCAAATACTGTTAAGCTATCTTTAGGGCCTGAACTTTCGATTGTTTGATTTTGATCAGCTAGGTTTATGGAGGTTCTTATTAAGGAGTCTTTGTCACAATCTTGTTAATATTTACATGCAGAAATCAAAATGACACCTTAAAGGTAGACCTTTAGAACTTTTCATGAAAGTAAAACGTTTTCACTTCCTGCTCAGAGATAAGTTCAGTCCTTTCTCTCACACAGGAGCCAAAGCCTGAGCTGAAGCTGTGATCCAGCAGCCAGACAGCCTTGGGGAAGGAACCTACTCTTCCTGCATGCTTCTCTGCAGCAACCTGAAGACAGGAACGTGGTCTCAATAAGACAAGTAGGTGAAAAAGAAGGTGGGAGATGGGGTAAATAGATATAAGGACAAACTCACAGACTAATGGAAACAGAAATTGATGAAAAGAGCCATAGGGAACAGTCAGAGAAACAGAGAGATTAAGACATGCTAAGAACACAAACACAAATTTGGAATTGTCATTGTTTAGAAATAAACAGCCACTAGCCGGGCATGGTGGCGCACGCTTATAATCCCAGTACTTGGGAGGCTGAGATGGGAAGATCCGGGTTCACAGCCAGCCTCAGCTACTTAGTGAGGCCCTCCGCAACTTCATGAGACCCGATTTCAAAATAAAGTATAAAAATAGGGCCGGGGGTGTAGCTCAGAGGTAGAATGCCCCTGGGTTCAATCCCTGGTACCGCAAAAAAAAAAAGAAAAAGAAAGAAACAGCCACAAATCTGGGAGAAGATGGGGTGTGTAATCTAAACACTCAGGAAACAATTTGGTGATTTGGATTATCAAGTAAAAACAAATTCAGACTTATGGAAAATGATATTTTATTTGAAAAGTTTACTGCAACAAGGGGGAAAGGACTATTGCAACAGGGAGAAGAATCCAACCATAAGAGCTGCCAGCATCCCTAAGGTCAGACAGAAGAGGTCACCATTTCTGGAAGAAGCCTGGAAAAAGTCCCATAGGGGATGATGATAATTGGGAATGTTGTCCCTGAGGTCAGCAGATTCATAGGAGGGGTCAAGGAGGAGTCAGTGTCGGACCAGGTGGAGGGAAGGGTAAAGCTCAAGAGCCCAGAGGAAGGAGAAGCTTAATGTTTGGTCAACAGGCATTTTGTTTCTGCAGATTAGTAAAAATAAACAATTCAGCAAGTCTTTTATTAGGCAAAGAGTGAAAATTGAAGTTCTGTGTCTGGCCTGTCATAAGAAAAAACAATGACATGAATCTCATTTAAGTCTTATGGGGAAGGCTGCCTCTTTGCAGTAATTCCTCTCTCAGAACAAAAAGGTTAGATGGATTTCCTTAACCATAGCTCTTTTCCAGGAGCTAAGCCTATGGTAAAGTTAACATTGGTAATATGACTGATGTGATATTATTCTCTGCTATTACAAGCACAGAAAAGAGAGCTACTTAATTGATCTGGAAGATTGATAGAGTGCTTCACAAGGAAAGATAAACTTTCACTGACTCAGGCATCTAGAGGACCTAGGAAAGAAAATGGAGGACTCTTTTAATGTAAAATTATAGGGTCAGAAAATACCATGACATGGAGGACATGGAGGGAAGATGGCAGAGTGCAGCTTCTAAGGGAAGGGAGTAAATTAAATGGGTAGGGAAAGAAAAAAGAATGGTTGTAAAAAGAATAATAGAAATTGATTGTTGCCAGATTACTAGGGGACCTGAATGTCAGGACTGAGTAGTTTTCATTGTATCATATACAAATGTAGTTTTCAAAATATTCCAAACAAGAAAGTAAATGATTTACACATTATTCGCAGAGTTCATTATGAAAGATGGACTGCAAGAGCAAGAGAGAAAAATAGATTTCAAGACATACTGTTACAGAACAAACGGGGCTAACTAAAGCCCAAGATGTAATACGCATACAACAGGGAGCACAGCTAGAGGGGAAGGACTAGGGAAAACAGTGCTCCAAGACACAAACTGCATTCATTTCACCATCTCCCCATCAAAGCTAGATGGATTCTTCATCAAAAACTTTCCTAGAAGAACACTTTGCAAATGTCTGGGCATGTCAATTTAGGGTGATTTCCTAATATTGTTAACCCAACATTTCCAAAGAGCAGCTCCAAATCCAAAGAATAATTATATGTAGGCCGGGAGACAGAGATTAAGAGGCTCTAAAATCTGATACAATCTAGGAAAGGGAAGAAGAGCCTAAAGCATCTCATGATTTGCTCCAGAGCCACAACTCCTCAAAGTTGTCTTTGCAAACCACTCACTCTAAAGTCCCTCAAGCTACTTTCTACCCCATTACCTGCTGAGTACTCTCAGAGCTCTTAAAGCATTCTGAAATTACTTTGCTTATTCCTGCATTTACAAGCCCATGGTCTCCTTCTTCCATGAGAATGTAAACTTCCTCAGGGCAGGGATCAAGTCTGTCTTACTTATCCAGTGACCCACAGCACCTAGAACATTTTGAGCACACTGAAAGCCAGAAGTAATATAAGTTGAACAAAATGTGACTTTTTTATCATTTCTGTGCTAAATCCCTAATATACATTACCTGGATGATCACATTTGCTTGAAGGTCCATAATGATGATGAGTAAAATAAATGAGAGATGGTCACCAAAGAAGTTCCCTAGGATAACTAGGGTGAAAATGTTGGAGAGAAATCCTGACTTGATAGGATAAATATATCAGGCTTACAGAGAACTTTTTAAAGAAAAAGACAAAGTCAGAAATTAGACTAAATACTTCAAAGTGGATGGCTTGCATTCATTGCACATTCCATCAACAAATATCTGAGCCAGCTATGCTGATACCACCTTGAGGAATTAAGAAATAAAAAAGATAAAAAAAGTATAGAGGAGGCAGTTTCCAATCTACATTTAAATAGAATAAAAGACTTGAGCTTGTTTTCCTGTCCAAGAAAGTTAGATGCTTAAGGTAAAGGCAATATAATGCAAGGGAAAGTAAGTAAGGAGCAGGATTTAGCAAATGAGTTAATTTTGCAAAAAGGTTAAAGACACTTCTTCCTTGGGGATATAGAACAAGGAGAGACCTCCTCTATCACATGTTGGTTCTTATGTGTGTTCTTTGGCTAGATCTAGGAACCAAATTAATACAATGTTGATTAACAAGAGAAAAGCATATGTTTCATTAAATTTACCTAGGTCTGGAGACCTTAATAAGGGAGTGAAGTCCAAAGATAAGATCACAGAGATACTTTTTATACTCTTCAGAACAGGAACAATACATTTTTGGAAGAATTCCAAGACCAACGGATCTCTGGATTAGAGTAATAAATTCTGTGGGTGCCACTAAGAGATATGGGAGGGGAGTGTAAAATGTTACAGTGGGAGCAGCATTGTGGGCTCTTTCCTTTCAATTCAGATCAGACTGTCTGAAGAGGCGGATTAAAACTAACAGGCAGTTTGGTTGCAGCTTTAACAAATTTTTATTACAAGGTCAGTAGGAAATAGAAAAGAGAAGAGAGAAAGAGCAGCGTGCCTGGAAGACATGCTGGAGAACCCAAAAGTGGAAGCCCCCCCTCAGACCCCAGACTTTAAATACAGTTTCCACTTTGTTATATTCTTATCAGCATTACCAAGGCAACAATCTAGTAACTTATTATTTCTTAGGCCTAACTTATTTCTTAGGCTGGCGGTGCCTTTAGTCTGCTAAATATACTTACCAAGTATAAAGGTCAATAATTTACCTTGTTCTTACCCCTATTGTATTGGGCTGTATTGGTTGTCTATCTATTATGGGTACTTTGATGTAATGCATGGAGTTTGCCTTTTTCATACTGAGGCAGAGTCACAAAGAAAAGGAGGTAACCAGAGGCACTAGCTGTAGCCAGTGTCTCTGTGTACTGTGATCTTAGGCTAAAGGCCTTAACTGCCTCTATGGTGCTCTTAAATCTCCACATGCTTCTAAGGCTTTAATTGTCTTTACATTCTTACTATGAGTTAATCATTACAACAAAGGGGCAGAAGGAGAAGGGAGGGGGAGCTCTTGGAATGTAACAGAGCTACAGCCTCTCCCTGCCTGAATGACTGCCTTTTACATTTTTTAGAAATTAATACCGGAGTAAATTTTCCACAAACCACATTTAGGACTGTTTTCCCACCTTGGCATGGCAGGGACACGCATCCCAAGAGAATCCATATGGCTTGCTTCATGTAGGAAAAGACAGGCCACCTGGTCCTTTTTGAAGTCATTCTTCCTCAAGTGACTTGACTATTCGATACACCCACTCAGGATATTTTGGGATGGCAAATCCTTAACTCTTAAAGGAACCAGAGAGAAGAACACAAGAATATGTTGTAGCCTTAAATCTGAAGGTAAAAATATTGGAAGGTGAGAAGTTCTCACCAGGTAGGTTCTACATTTTCTAGATTTAGAAAATGAGGGTCCCAAAGATGAGAGGAGACTCAACAAGTGCTTTATTCGATGTCTCTCTTTTCTTTACCCCTGGTTTACTTTCTATGATGTTGGATTGTAGGTGCAAAGGACCCTCTTAGAAGTTTAATTTACCTCTCTAATTACAACAAGGAAATAAATACCTGGCACTTTGGAAGATGTCAATAGCTGTGTATAATTAGTTGTAAAATCACAAATATGTGATGCTTAATTGTGTGGAGTGACAGAAACAGAGAAAAAAACATGAAACTCTTTGACTCCCGAGACTGTAGGATGATTGGAATATTGTAATTTTTTCACCTATTTACCATTTTTTTTAAGTAGCAGCCTATAGTATGTATTCTTTTGTATTTGGCTTTTTTCCCACAACTTAACATTGGGAGATTAAAATATATTGTAATGTATAGCTGTGACATTTGTTTTTATTGTTTCATAATATTCAATTATATAAAAGCCTCTAATTTATATATCCCATTTGGATGTATCTGGACATTTGGATTTATTCAAGTTTCTTCCTTTTATGAATAGTGCCACCATGAATATCTTTGTGGATGGATATTTCTCGATGCATGTGTGCACATGTTGGCATATACTACAGATGAATATCTTGGCTTATTTCTACCATTATGTTTTATGTATATCCATGATTATTTGTTTAATTTGTAGTTTATTTCTTGACCACCTTTGTGGTACTGATTGAGGTTTATTTCATTTTATTAGTCCATTAGTTAGGATATTTGTGTGTGTCATGCCTACTATCCATTATTATCCAATAATTTTAAAAGTGATTTTCTATCAAAGTTGCGCATATTTATTCTCACCAACACACACACACACACACACACACACACACACACACACACGTACAGTCTTTATCCATATAATACCATCTCCTAAGTTGAACCAGCTGGAATTTTAAATACATACTGTTTTTAATTTACACGTTATACAATACAATTATTCACATTAATAGATTTTCTTGTTCCTTTACAAACTTTATGTGTATATAATTTTAGGTTCTAAATAATAACCCTTAAGAATATTAAAAATACTTCTTTAAGATTGCATAGAATCTAGTACTTCTGCTGGGATCCCAACATCAGACTGCTTTTAACTCCTTTTATATTCTTTCCTTCATAAAACTCTTTATTCTTTATCCTAAGAGAATGATAAATTTGTCAGGAAATATCTAAACAGTTAATAAAATAATTAATATTTATTCTGATTGTGGACACTGTGAGTGAGGTCTGACTGAAGCCCGGCCAGAGGAGGTTGAGAACAAAAGAACTTCAGGAGTGGTGGGAAAATGCTCCTGACCATTCCCCTGCCCCCAATCCCATAAATCTACCTGTCCTGGCTGGATATCAAGCTCACCAGTCAGAGGAATGCATGACTGCTATTGCTCTTCCTCCCTCCTAATGCCACATAAAAAGCCGCTAGTCTGTAAGGAAGCGGGCTCCTGACTCTCCTGGACTCTCTTTCCCTGTCAGTCCCCCCTCCCAGGTTTTACTCCAGTAAAAGAGCCTGTTCCTGCTGGTGAGCTGTGCTCTCTCCTTGTCCCATGCCCCAACACTGATAAACATTTGATGAATACTTTCAATATGAAAAATCTGGTCATATTATAGCTCTGGGAAATGTTTTATGACCATTTTACTAAAATATTGTTTCTTTGATTTTGTTATTTTCTTTTTTTTTTTCTCCTGCAGAAAATGGGGGCTATTTACAGTAAATTGTTTAATTAGAACCAGGAGAAAAGGGCAGTTTCTGCCATGTTTAATGGGCCAATGTGGGCACAGCCCAATGTGCAGCTGTCAGCACAAGACTGACAGGAAATACTGTGAAAAGTAGTTAAGGTCTGGCAGCAGCTGCTAGGCTGGGTACAGGGAGGAGCAGGACAGGACCAGGCAGATCTGGCTCTTATTCCTCTTTTCTGATGAGAAGCAATAGAGCTGTCTCATCATCCCATCATTATAGATCACATTTAGAGCTGAAAGGGCTGTGAGCATTGGTTAGCAGTTTCTCCCCTCTGGAGATGATCAACATTTTCCCTCAAATGTGTATTTCTTACATTACCCCAAAAGATGTCTCTCTCTTGAGACTGCCCACAGTCAACCTTGAATGTGTCTCTGATTTCCTAAATAAATCTTGTCTGTCTCTGAAAGAAAAAAAGAGAGAGAGAGAGACAGAACTGCCTCACTGGGGAAGAAATGTGGGCTTTTCCAATGTCTCATCTGTTTCCCCATCTGCAAAATGGAAAAATAGCCTCAACCTTATAAGATTGTTATAAACATTAAGATAATCAATGTGTGTATGTGTGTGTGTGTGTGTGTGTGTGTGTGTGTGTGTTACTAGGGATTAAACCCAGGGGTACTCTATCTTGAAACTACACCCCCAGACCACCCCTTTTTTATTTTTTGAGACAGATACTTGCTAGGTTGTCAAGAATCTCCTTACCTTGCTGAGGCTGTACTCAAAACTGTGATCCCCCTGTCTCAGCCTACCAAGTACTGGGATTACAGGTCTGTACCACCACACCCAGCTTTTTTCCATTTTCTTACTGATCTCTCCTCACAATCCTATCAGAGTCAGTAGGATTTGGCAGAATTTCTGGATCCATGCTCAATGTCTCTTAATAGTTCATCATTTTCATATATACTTCCTTTGAGGCTAAATTCTGGAACAGTCCTCAGTTGAAAATTCTAGCATAATAGCTTCGAAGCTTCATGTGCATTCATGCAAATATTCTGGTAGAAAGAATACCTCAATTGAAAACTAGGGTACAAATAGGCTCAAATTGGTTGTTTTCATTTCCAGACAATGCAGAATGGAAAATTTATGTTTCATACTACTACTTTTTCTCCACTAAAAATGTCTCCTTGGAGTGTTTTTCCAAACTGTAACTGACTTGGAAGCATTTATCAAAGGAAATTTGGGGTGTTTATTAAAAATATACTTGCCAAACAATAGGTAGACATCCTTGTCAGAATCACAAAGGGTAGAGCTAGGAATTGACATTTTAAAAAATGTCTCTACATGAGTATTATACAAAAGAAAGATTGAAAACTTCTTTGAAAGTTTGTCTCAAACTTTTAACTCTACATTGGCTTAAAACCAAGTCCAATTGATACACAAATACACTAGTTAAATAAAGCAGGAGTGAAGACATTGGAATCCTAAACACCTCCATTAGTTTGCTGTCATTTTGCCATTCCACAAATAAATACCTGCTTGCTCATAAAAGACCAAAACTTTATAATAAACTAGGAGGTGCTTGCCTAGCATGCCCAAGGTACTGAGTTTGAAACCCAGCACCATCATGTGTGTATCTGGGCCATCATTAAAATTTTCTCTATACATGATCTGCAAATGGATACTTTCATTTCTTCCTAACTTGCATACTTTTTACTTCTTTTTCATGCTTATTTACTCTAGTCAGAACTAATGCTGCACTGTTGAATACCAGTGGTCACATTAAGCATCCTTGTCTTATTTCTGATCTTAGAAGAAAGGCTTTCAATCCTTCATCACTGAGTATGACGCTAGCTATGGGTTTTTCCCATATGCCCTGTTTCAGTCAGCATTCCCACTGCTGTGACCCCCAAAAAACTGATGACAACAATTTTAGATGAAGGAAGATTTATTTGCTCACAGTTCTGGAGATTTTAGGGGTTCAGTTCATGTTAGGCTAGGGGAAATCTGTGGAGCTCAGTGCTTGGCACACAGTGGAAAGAGGTACTAGGATTACAGGTGTGTGCCACCACTCCCAGCTTTCAGTGTTTTTATTATGAATGGGTGTTGAATTTGACAAATGCCTTTTTATCATCTATTGAGATGATCATGTGATTTTTGCCCTTAGTTCTATTTATGTGGTGAATTACATGTACTGATTTGCATGTTGAACCATACTTGCAACCCTGAAATGAAACCAACTTGGTCATGGTGTACAATTTGCATGATGTGGTTTTGAATGTATATCACTAGTATTTTGTTTAGAATTTTGAATCAATGTTCATTGAAGGTATTAGTCTGTAATTTTCTTTTCTTGCGGTATCTTTATTCAGTTTTGATATTAAGTTGTTACTGGCTTGATATAATTGCTTTGGAAGAATTCCATCTGTTTCTATTTTATGGAATAATTTGAGAAACAGTGGGCTTAGTTCTCCTCTAAAGGTTTTATATAATTCAGCTGGGAATCTGTCTGAACCTGGACTTTTCTTTGATGGAAGGCTTTTTATTGCTGTTTTGATCACTTGATTCTGATGCAGATTCCACTCCAGGTATGAACCTGTGAAAACTCACAAGCTGTCTACTTATGAAAGACAATGATGGGATAGGAGAGGATGCACATTCCCATTCAAAGAGGGAGCAACAGGAAAGAGGAAAGGAGTAAGAGGCCCCAAGTATACATACTATTATTCAACAGGTTAAATAACACTAATTCATAGAATGTGTGAGTGATCTCCTTTGACTCCATGTCCCTCCTTCAGGGAATACTGGGGTAGAGGTTTGACCCTCCCAAGGCATCAGGCAGATCTGATCCTATGTCCTTGCTGGGCTCAGACTACTTAGCAGCTGTCATGGTGTGATAGTTAATCTAATTTGTCAACTTGACCGGATCATGACACACCCAAGATCATGTGACTTCCCCTTTTTCCATATACTCATTCTGTGAATTCTCTTATTCTAGTGAACCCTGACCAATACACATGGGTTGGAGTCTCAGGCCTAAATTTCCACAGGCTGGAATTGCACAGTGATGTCTCTACAGTTCTGGGGTCTTGCAGGTGGTCCTGACCACACAGCTCTACTAATATTAGTGGAGATTCACTGTGGCAAGTGTGCCCCTGCTGCAGGTCTCTGCAGCATCCTTTGAAATCTAGGTGGAGGCAACCATGCCTCAGCAGCTAGTGCATTCTGCCTGCCTATAGAATCAGCACCCTGTGGATGTCACCAAGGGTTATGGCTTGCACCTTGCAGACTAGTGACCAGAGCCAAACCTGGGCTCACTTGAGCCACAGCTAGGGCAGTCAAAAAAGTGCTATACCAGTCTGGGTGCAGTGGTGCATGCCAGTAACCCCAATACTTGGGAGACTGAGACTGAAGGATCACAGGTTTGTAGCCAGCCTCGGCAACCTGGTAAGGCCCTCCACAACTTACTAAGGATCTGTTTCAAAATAAAAATATAATAGGGCTGGGATTGTAGCTCAGAGGTAGAATGCCTCTGAAAAAAAAAGTGCTATACCAGAATGTAGGATCTAAGGAAGAGGAGGGCAGCAAGCCATGAGGGCCTGTGAATATGCTGGCCTCACTTTAGAAAATTTTATACCCTCAGTGCCCCAGCATTATGGTCCTTAGCTAGCAGGGCAGTCTCAAAGAATTCTTTGTTCTGGTACTGAGGATTGAACTGAGGGACATTCTGCCTCCAAATTACACCCCCTGTCTTATTTTGTTTTGTTTTTGGTTTTGTTTTGTTTTGTTTTTGACACAGGGTCTCACTAAAATGCTGAGGCTGGCCTTGAACCTGCTATTTTCTCTCTCAGCTTCCCAAGTACTGGGATTACAGGTGTATACCAACCAGACAGGCTTCAAAGAACTCAAATGCTTTGTGTTCATTTTGTCATTGTTACTGAATAGCACCCATTTTCCTTCTCTCCATACTAATCTCTTTAACAAATGGTCATTTGGTCGTATCTTTGGTCTTCTTTCCTAAACACAGTTCTTTACTCTTTACATGTCCAGGTTGAGAATTTTCTAAATTTTAACATTCCAATTCCTTCTTGATTTTCAATTCTGTCCTGAAATTATTTCTCTGTCCTCTCACTTCACTCCACATAGTTAAGGGAAACCATGCAGAATCTTGCGTGCTTTCCTGCTGTTTCAGTCAGCATTCTCACTGATGTTACCCAAAATACCCAATGACCACAACTTAGAAGAAAGTAGATATATTTGGGGACTTACAGTCCTAGAGGTTTTAGAGGTTTCAGTCCATGTTAGGCCAGGTCAGGTCTGCAAAGGTAAGGGCAGGGGGGCAGGAAGCAGAGAGAAAGCTTGTTATCAGCTCATGGCAGCTGAAGAGAAAGAAAAGGCAGCTGCAGCAAACTGCCCCAGAAACACTGACCCAGGCCACGTTCCCAGAGATCCGTCCCCAGCAACAAATTCCCATCTCCAACATGGCTGCCTTGTCTACCATGAGGTCCAGGGGTCATTCTCAATCCAAACCATAACAACTATTTATAGATTTCTTCTGCTAAATATGCTAGCTCATCACTCTTAAATTCTGCCTTCCATAAAGCCATCAGGCATGAACTCAATTCAGTCAAGCCTTTGCCTCTTTTTTACTGAGATGGCCTTTCCTCTGGTTTCTAATATTGTGTTCTATATTTTCATGAGAGATGCCACAGAATTGCCTTTATGATTCATATTTCCATTAATATTCTGATCACGACCACTTAAGTAATCTCTAGAAAGTTTCAGATTTTCCCTACTGTTCTTTTTACCAATCCCTCACAAAGATTTCCCTTAATACTTCATTCAAGGAAACTTGGCTTTTTCCTTCAGATTCTTCCAACTTCTATTCAAGACCCAGTACTTCTAAGAATACTTCTGAAATGGGCTCCCCCTAAAATTGACAGACTCCGTATGAATTAACAACTTCCTGATAGCTTGTTTTTCTGCATTTCCTCATGGTAAGAGTAAGAGCTGAAGGGCTGCCACCCCTGGCCTGAGAGGCTTCAAGGAAGCTGAGACCTGGCTCAGACACACAGGTTCTCTGGTAGCTGAATCTGCAAATGTATATTTCCTTTCCTCTGTCCCTTTACCACCTCTTCTCTGATAAAAGCTTCCCTTGCCCTTGAGCTCTACAAAGATGGAGATTAGAAAAAAGAAATTTCCCTCTCTTTCTTCAAAGCTGTCTTTGAATAACTTTTTTTCCCCTGCCAATTGATTCTGAGCATTTGTGGAGCAGGTGAGCTGTAGAGACCTAGCCTCTTGACCTGAGCAGAAACAGTTTAGCCTGGTAAGAATTCTGTTCAAAGCCTCATTATTTATAGGCAAGACATTAAACTTTAAAATATTTCAAGTAACATTTTAACTCAAAACACCAAAACTCATTATAATCCTATGTTTTAGGTAATTTAAAATGGGTAAGACAAAATGATTTTTACTATAAAATAAATCCTTACAATAGACCCATAGCCAACATCACATTGAATGGGGAAAAACTATGAGAGTTCCCCTTAAAAATAGGATGAAGTAAAGGATGTCCACTATCACCACTCCTTTTCAATATAGTATTTGAGACTTTATCCAGAGCAGTAAGGCAAGAGAAGGAAATCAAAGGAGTACAAATAGGAAAAGAAGAATTGAGACTATATTTGCAGATGACATGATATTATACTTAGAAGATCCAACAAACTCAACCAAAAGGCTTATAGAACTGATCAACAAATTCAGCAAAGTGTCTGGATACAAAATCAATCTGAAAAAATCAGAAGCTTTTCTATATGCCAACCATAAATCCACTGAAAAAGAAATCCAGAAAACATTCCCACTCACAATATACCCCAAGCAATAAAATACTTAGGAATAAACCTAACCAAGGAGGTAAAAGATCTCTACAAGGAAAATTATAAAACACTGAAAAAGGAAATTGAGGAAGATCTTAGAAGATGGAAAGACTACCCATGCTTCTGGATAGGCAGAATAAATATCAAAATGGCCATTTTTCCAAAAGTGATTTATAGATTCAATGCAATACCCATTAAATTACCAAGGTCACTCTTCACAGACATAGAAAAATCAGTTCATAAATTCATTTGGAACAACAAAAAACCCAGAATAGGCAAAGTAGTTCTCAATAACAAGAACCATGCAGGAGGCATTACAATACCTGACTTCAAACTATACTACAGAGCAATAAGAATAAAAACAGCATGGTATTGGCACAAAAACAGACACATAGACCAATGGAGCAGAATAGAAGACTCAGAAACAAATCTGCACGCTTAGAGCCAATTGATTTTTGACAAAGGGTCCAAACACATGCACTGGAAAAAAAGATAGCCTCTTCAACAAATGGTGTTGGCAAAATTGGTTAACCACATGCAGAAAAATGGAAATAAACCCCGCTTTCTCATCCTGCACAAAAGTCAATTCAAGATGGATCAAAAACCTGGAAATTAGACCAAAGACCTTGCAGATACTTGAAGAGGGCATAAGTCCAATTCTTCAACACATAGGCATAGGTAAAAACTTCGTCAACAAGAACCCAAAGGCACAAGAAATTAAAATGAGGATCAATACATGGGATTGCATTAAACTGAAGAGCTTCTGTGCAGCAAAGGAAACTATCAAGAACCTCAACAGAAAGCTGACAGAATGGGAGAAGATTTTTGCCAGCTACTCCTCTGATAGAGAACTAATATCTGGAATATACAGAGAACTCAAGAAACTAACTGCCATAAAAACAAATAACCCAATCAAAAAATGGGAAAGTGAAGTAAATAGACACTTCACAAAAGAAGAAATACAAATGGCCAATACATGTATGAAAAAATGTTCAACATCATTAGCAATCAGAGAGATGCAAATAAAAACTACCCTGAGATTTCACCTCACCCCAATTAGAATGGCAATCATTAAAAACACAAACAATAACAAATGCTGGCGAGAATGTGGAGAAGCTGGAACTCTAATATATTGTTGGTGGGATTGCAAATTAGTGCAACCACTTTGGAAAACAGTGTGGTGGGTCCTCAGTAGAATGGGAATGAACCTACCTTATGACCTAGCAATACCACTTTATCTACCCAAAAGAATGGAAACCAAGCTACCAGAATAATGCATCCATATCTATGTTTATAGCTGCACAATTCACAATTGCCAAACTATGGAACCAGCCAAGATGTCCATCAACAGATGAATGGATTACAAAATTTTGGGATATGTACACAGTAGAATTTTACTCAACCATAAAGAACAGAATTATGTCATTTGCAGGGAAATGGATGGAATTGAAGAACATTATGCTAAGTGAGATTAATCAATCACAAAAAGTGAAAAATCAGATGTTCTCCCTAATATGTGGAAATTAGGGAGAAAATGGGATATAGGAGGGACTCTAGACTAAGAAGGAGAAACTTTAGATGAGTACAGAAGGCGACATAACTGAGGGTGATAGGAGGCAGAGGGAAACACCCTAATGCACGTGATGTACATACACAAACTTATCAAAGTTAATCACTATGCTGAGCATGAGAAGGAGGGAAGGGGGAGGGAATAGGGTGGGAATTGGGGAAGGGCTAAATGAGTGATGTGTGCATATATACCTCTAACACCCTGAACCTCATCAAGATGTATGCTTACAATGCACCAATAAAAATAAATAAGTAAATACATAAATCCTGAAGGAAAAACAGGTATGATGACTTATTGGAAAGGCAAATCTATATTTATTGTAAAAAAATCATTTTTCTCATGAAAAACTTTTACAACATCTAACTGATGCAAGCTAGACTACTGACTTAGATACAGCACAAGATACACTAATAGCTTTGAGAGATTGTGTGTGTGTGTGTGTGTGTGTGGTACTGGGGATTGATCCCAGGGGCACTCTACCTCTGAGCTACATCACCAGTGCTATTTTATCTTTTATTTTGAAGCAGAGTATCGCTAAGTTGCAAAGGGCATCACTAAATTGCTGAGGCTGGCCACAAACCTGAGATCATCCTCTGTCTCAGCCTCCCATGTTCTGGGATTACAAGCATGTGTCACCATACCCAGCTTTCAAGAGACATTTTAAAAAGATAGTGAAGCACCCTCCTGATTATAAAAACAAAATCCAGGGAGTTTTTACAGAAACAATAAATGGAAAGTGCCAAAGTTGTTCTATAAATAACATCATATAAATTCAGTTTTCTCTTTAGGGTTAGCAAGGGAACTAATGTTTATTTATGGACAATTCCTTAGAAGTAATGTAACTGAAAACTCAGTACTTGTCCCAATTTGCCAAATCAAATACTTGGGACAAGGCTTCAGGAAGAAGGGAAAAGAAATTTTTTGATTTGGTAGCAAATGAGAAAACTTTGGAACAAGAGTTCAAAAGGAAAAAATGCTGGCTTTCTCAAACCCAAAGGAAAAAATTATTCCTTTTAAAGCTCCAGCTACTTATCAGAAAACATAATTCATTTCTACCTGGTCCTTGACATAAGTTCCTTAGACTTGCTGGCACCAGCTCTTCATTCCTTTGGTCAGTAAGTTGGTGAGAACATGTTACCTGGTAACAAAGGAAGAAGGAGAAGAAGGAGGGAAAAAACATGTCAGTTTGAAAACCAGTCACCTGCTACTTTAGCCACAAGGTCATAATTAATCCAAGAAACATTGGAAACAAATGAAAATACACTCAATGTTTTTACTGAAAGCTAATAAAATTAATTTTATTTTAATGATTAAAAATTTAGGGCCTATACATTGACATGAGCCATTTGTAACAAAGGGGCTGTAAAAATAAAAGAAGTAAATTACAGTTAAAAGCTAATGTTGAAAAATTTATTGAACATAAAATTTCCCTAGTTTACAATATTAAGAATATAATAGTTAAAACTCTGGAAATACATAAGACATTTAGGTGACTGAATATAGATAGGCAGATTACTAGTTAATTGATGAAAGTACTGTTGGAATTTATGATCAATTTATAAGAAAAAATTTTTTTCAGCTCACGAAAAATGATGTCACTCCAAAAATCAGAAAAAGAAACAATACATGGGTTATTAGAATTTTTAAATCATATGTTATTTTCTTTGGTTCATTCTCAGGGCTGAAACAAGGTAAAAAATACCAAATGAAAATAAATTCCTTGAATTTATGAATTCTGGCAATCTGTTTTTTAAAATATATTTTTATTGGTGCATTGTAGTCTCACATCATAATGTAGTTGAAAGTGACAGGGACATGCATGCACAAGGCACTTGGTGAGCTTCCCCCTGGCTGTGTCCCCACTCCCTCCCCTTCCCCATACATGATATTGAGATTGACATTGATAGTTTCACATATGTACATAATGTCAACGGAAGTATTTCCTTCGTTAATTCTCTCCCCCCCATCTACCTCCCCTAGATCGCCTCCATTTCTCCACTGGGGTTTCTCTTCATTTATCTAAAGTCCCTCTTATAACCTGATTTCTCCCAATACTACGCTGAGATTCCGTCTAACTCCAATTAGAATGGCAATCATCAAGAATACAAAAAGCAATAAATGCTGGCGAGAATGTGGGGAAATAGGAACTCTTATACACTATTGGTGGAATTACAAATTAGTGCAGACACTATGGTGCGACGGACCAGCTCAGCCGGGAAACTGAGACCGACGGGACAGGGGTCTCGGGATGGTGGGCAAGGAGTCGGTGATGGGTGACAAACAGACACAACTCAAGGGTGTTGTATCTGAGTGTATTTTGTAGAGCTTCAGGCAAGGATTTTATACACAATGATTAAGGAAACAGAATACATAATCAGCTGATCATTGTTTATGCCTACAGTTTATACAATCTTAATGATTTCTAAAAAGTAACAATGCAAAGCAATAAGAGCAAATAAATGTCAGA